>JAUTBT010085461.1:0-11595 GCA_032361225.1 Lepetodrilus schrolli | reverse complement strand
AATTGTTGTCACATTTATGTCTAAAAGCTTGAGGTCGCATTAAATTAGTGACGCATTAATTTCCTGATTTACAGTATATGTCAAACCATCGTGTGTGTATCGTGTACAGTGGAACCCTGATAGTCCGATCGGTTTTGACTTGTCCAGATAGTCCAATGATTCATGTTTCCACATCAGATTGGTAAAAATATGCATCCAAAGTGCTATTTTAATGGTAGACTGTTTCATTAATCAGACCACGGCGTTGTTCATCCGACCGCGGGTCATTTAGATACCTAGCATGTACACAGTTTGATTTTTGGCAAAACATTAATAACCATCTGAATATATGATTGTGTTTTTTAATACATTTGTCACTGTAAATAAAAGCTGTATCTGTTATTACCATTGATAATAAGAACATTCTGTAATAAGATGTAATTTTCTGATTCAGTTGGCACTACATGTATTAAATGATTCTGAAATATAGGTTCTCAAACTAAAGATATACGACTTTCACGATAACTCGTCTGCTCCGTAAAAGAATGTCACTCTAAACATTGAATTATATTAGTTTTGGTTGTATTTCTGATTTTTGTCTTTGTATGTTGTTAAAATATTATGAAATACAGCATTCAGCAAGTTTTTACCTGAATTTAGTGTCATTTGTTCAGTGTATGCACTAATTGAATGAAGTCAAATACTAATTTCATAAACATGCATGTATCGAGTATTGGTGAGCCGTATCACAATACATATATCAGATTTGTTCCACCAATACCCAACCCTACTACTGAGACATTCCTTTTACTACAATAGGGTGCATATGTGGGTCAAATTCTATTTTTAGACATCTGATTTCAAGATTCTGGTGATAACCTACATGGTGACGTGTGCATGGCTATTTTGTTTATGTACCTTATTACGTTGTATTCAGATCTATCACACATGGATGGCTGAACACATACTGAACAACATGATTCATCTCTGAATCGAACAGAAATTTAAGCACACGATCCGTATTAACAGTGTATGGTATATTAAGATTTTCATTGGAACTTGGGGAAATTCTGGGATTTTAAAAAATAAACCTGACCTACTTAGTAGCCCTATCGCAGTATTTTGACATATTTCATGGTCAAATGCATTTTTACCTGAAAGTATGTACATTTAATCTACACAAGTATCGTGGTTCAACAAGCTACATTTTCTGCATGACTGACTGATTTTCAATATTTTCCTGTTTTAAATTTTTTTTTGTCTCGCGACAATAAATACAAACATTTTCATAGTCATTGAACTGACAAGCCGTGATACAAGTCAAAGAATCTTGAAAGCGGCTCTAAACCCCAATTCAAAACAAAAATATCAAAAAATAATATCTTACTGTGGTGTATTTATTAATTGCGATACTGAATTAACTACATGGCCACAACATTTTTGTTTTCTTATTAGCCATAATGGAGTTCCAATACTAGTATTCAACAACAAAACAAACAATTGTCTGACATTTCATGTTATTTTACTAACAGTTTTCATAGAATACTAATATGTATAATATATATTTGTACATATAAATACAAAATTGAATATCACATGGTTTATGATAAAAATGACATACAGTGCAACCATTCCCCATTCAGCGCACACTAGCCAGACTGACCTCAAATACACATACACACTAACCAGACTGACATCAAATACACATACACACTAGCCAGACTGACATCAAATACTCGTACACACTAGCCAGACTGACATCAAATACACATACACACTAGCCAGACTGACATCAAATACACATACACACTCAAAACCACTCCATTTTGTACTGGTTTGATATAAACCTAAGAAATGTTTGGAAATAGGAATGTGTAATTTGGAAGAAAAATGTATTCATATCATATGTACTTCTAATACATAAAACAACATTTCCATAGAAACATACTGTACTTAAAGACATAGTGCAGCATCTGTAAACAGTTCTATCACTGGTCTGGCTGCCTTTAACCACAAGTAAGGCCATAGTTATTTGTTTCCCTGGTTTACAGATCTGACGATTTGGAAAATAAAAAATAACAAGTATTGACAAGTATATTGATAATTTAGATTTATTTTATGTCAGTTGACCATTAATAATCTTGGACCCGACCGACTGACCAAAATATCAAATTATATTTATTTATATTTTTGACTGCCAGCGACAAAATTATCACAGAAAAATCTGTAAACCAGGGAATCAAATAACTTTGGCCTAACATGGTAACAATGTGGTAGCATGTTCTTTTCCCACCATGGTAACAATGTGGTAGCATGTTCTATTCCAACCATGGTAACTGGTTGCATGTTCATGTTCCCACCATGGTAACAATGTGGTAGCATGTTCATATGTTCCTACCATGGTAACAATGTGGTAGCATGTTCATATGTTCCTACCATGGTAACAATGTGGTAGCATGTTATGTTACCAATGTGGTAGCATGTTTTTTTCTGACTCTAGTACCTTGCTTTTCTACTTAACTTTATCATTCAGATTCACTGCCATGCAACATGGTAAAGGAAGTTGATATGAATACGAGTGATGATTATTATGGAAAAGTTAATTAATACAAATGCAGAAGTCAAAATGCTGTTCTAGAAAATAACATGGTTTTACACAAATCACATCCTCTAAAAGATAGGTCCTCTAGATCTTTTCATACACCACTGACCCTGGGAAATTACAGCCACTTTTAAAAAGGAGCAGAATGGAGGGCAATGTAAACCTAGTGCCACTATCTCGGTTAATACAGGTATATGGAAGTGTAGTTGAAAGAATTATCTACTTTCATGCATAAAAAGAACAACAAATACACAGAAATACTAGTAAGTTGTTTTCCCTGTTGATCATTGATTTGAAAATAACACTTTGCACACAGTACACAGTACACTGGTGATTCAAATTTATCAATTAAAAAATCATTTTGGAAATATAATCCCAATACATGATGCAATCAATATCACATCTGACTGTCTGTCTGTGTGTGTGTGTGTGTGTGTGTGTGTGTGTGTGTGTGCGTGTGTGTGTGTGTGTGTGCGCGTGTGTTAAATATAACTGATGATTCTGTTCAACTTGATATGTTTTGTTGACATGTGTGATACTGCCGCTAGTATTAATCTGTGTCACACTTTGTTCTGATACTAGAACATATATCTGAGAGAAGACAAGTCTTGCTTTTTCCATAATTAACACACTGCAAGGATTGGTCTATATCTTTAGGTTTTCTGATTAATGGCATTGCTCGGGGTCAGAGACACAGCATAAAACTGAGCAGTGACAAAGTCTTGGACAGAAGAATGTGAAAGTCATTACTCAATCTTGGATGTAAACTGTAAGACATACTAAATATTGCTCAAATAATATTGGTGGTTTTCGTTTTCACTGCAAAAGCTGAAGTTGCTGGTTTGACATGGTACGTTGGAAAACAATAATTTTCTTAAAAATTAGTTATCATTATGTTATGGGTGTGCGTGAAATCAAAAAAGCATTTTTCAAATATTGAGGTTCAATCCTTTTTCATAAATAGGTTGTAACACATCTTGGACAACATGATGCACTAATACATTAATATTATATATTCCCTTTCCTAACTGTGATAACAGTCCAATAACTGTAATTTAATTTTAAGTATAATTGCATGTATTATTGTTCACTAAAGAGAAAAGCAATTCCAAATATTTGGCAAACATTCGTCTTATACTTAGGATAGCAGTTCTACACTATTTGAAGTTTTAAAAATAATATGACAATGCACACAATGCAACACTCTCACTTTACAACAGATACTTCAACCCTGGTTTAGTATTTACAATAATTAATTTGTCTATGTTATCTAGATGTAAATAAATACAAAGTTAACATTAGTGCATATTCTTAGAAATATATTTAATAATTGTCAATTTCATTTCATAATTGGATACCAGAGTATAAAACTGAGTATATTACATTTCTATGAACAAATTCTAAATAATACCACTTAATAATATATGCATTTAAAACACTAAATGTACATGTTACACTTTCTGTATCGGTTATTACAAAACATTTATTTCTGTTAAGAAATTTCAGCTTGTAAAAGCATGTACGATCTGTAAATGATAATAGATCTATACGTTTTAGACATTAAATTTGCTAATATTCATGCTGAATGTCTTTCCAATGTACAAGTCCTGGGTGGCTGCCATGACGTCAAGTCACTATTAATGTCACAGATTTGACCTACTACAACCAAACAGGGGTGTGCAACCTTTACCAGACACCTCTCGATCAATCAAGTTGCTAAAGTTTTTGCATATTTTGGATAAAATTGTTTCCTAAATGTTCAACTAAAATATCACATGTATGGTCTGTTTATATTGCTGGTGATACACATGCCCAAGATCAACAACTATTTTGTACTATTTTTCTAAATATGTAAAACAAGTGTAACATAGTATCAGATTATCACACCATTGTTCATTGCTATCATAAACTTGCACCAGAGTTATATTTAATATCATACACAAAACATTTCATTTTATAGCTACACATACATAAAATATATAATATGTATATTAAATGAAAAGTCCCGATTGCTATTCCATTTTGGCATAGTTGAATTAGAAATGCCACACAAAGTAATGTCCTTGAAATGTCTCGCAGTCATTTTGAACAGTTCACAAGCTCTTGATAGAAATACTGTGTCTCTTTTCTCTGCCTTGCATATGGCCTGATGAGTGTAGCTTGTGAATGTATCTATCACAACTGTTGTGTCATTACCAGTTTTAGTATTATTGTACAGCTGTCTGGATATTACATCCAATGTGACACTCAGCACCTTGTCACATGAGCACTTTGTCTAGACATGTATATACAAAATGTACACCCCTGATGTATATAATATAGATTATATACAATTACTTCGTATTTGTTGCATGATGCTAAACCTCCCTGCAAAAAAGAGATAGAAAAAAATATAGAATACATTTTTCAATTATTTTGATTAATATATTTTTTTTAAAGTGTCACAACAAATAATAGAATGGATTTGTATTAACAAAAAATTCAAAAAACATTAAATTTGTTATTACTACAAGTTACTATAGAATGCAAGAAAGGACATTATCCCTTCATTGTTAAAATAGATTATCTCCCCCTTGTCTGTAAGTAAATTGGTCCAGATAAATGTTTGTAAATGGTTTTGTATGTTTGATCAAAAATAGATATTCCTTAATACTAGTCTTTCCTCAAATGTATTGTGATCTTCATTCCCCTTGTACACCACAATTATAAATAGTTGAGATACTTACGAAGCCTCAACATTTAAATTCAGCAAGAGTTGCATCTTTTTTATTTTGAGTATCTGTGCGTGGTTGAGTTTCTTCTGCTTGCCATCCATCGCCGGCAACTCAATGGATGTGATCCCTCCTTCTTCATCACTTGTTCTCAGTTCATGCATCAGCGTGACAATATCGGACGTGGATTTGGACTTTGAATGCTTTATGTCGAGTGTAAGTTCTGCAGGCATGTCCTCCCCATGTTCCAATGACATTGAGGACATTTCATTCATGTGGTCCTCTCCAAACAACTCGGCCTCTTCACTTATTTCACTCTCCGGGTTCAAATGCAATGACCCCGATGAACTAAACCCGCTGGAACTAGGTATACTCCGTAGGGACTCAGAACTTAGAATCTTGTCACTGAAGCTCCTTTCTTCCACTTTCAATTCTTTAGATCCTAAGTTCCACGACAGTCGTTTATGAATCGTGTTGTCCCTCTCCCTGTCCTTATCCTTGTGGAGTTCCTGGACCGAGTCCACCGTATAGTAACGTTTCTCGTTGCGTGAGGTCCTCCGTTGATATTTCTGCCGTGTGTCGTCCTCAATCACATCCTTGACACTGGAATGTGTGCACGGGATATTGTTCATGGAAGACGATGGTTGGATGCTGGAGGTATTGTCCATTATGTTAGGAACAGAAAGACAGGAGGACACTGGTCGGTGTTTCTTCCTGACGACTGGGGAACAGTCGGGGGATGATGACACTGAGAGTTCATAGGATTTCGGACTAGGTTGTGGGTCTGTGATGGTCCCCAGGGACCCCGTCCTACCCACGTCCTGTAGGCTATGGTAGGGTAGGACGCCGTTGGTCCTCTTTGGGGATGTCGGAGATGCACAAGTGAGATTTGGAAGGTACATGCCCTCGGTGGACTCCACACTATCTGGCCGTCCTTTGGATAACAGGTTAGGCCTGGCAGTTGGGGTTAAAGGTGTGTAGATGACCTCTTCCTGAACTTGATTGACCTTTGGCATTGTCGTCTCTTTGTTTTTCGTGTATTTTTCCTGTTTTGGAATGGAAAATGTATTATTATTTTGTAGCTTGAATATGCATCATATATTTTTTTTATGTTGCCAATGCTTTGAAAAAGATTCAACAGACACTTGGACTTTCATTGGAATACCAACATGAGAGTGCAGACCTCAACGCAAATGGCTAAGTTATCTCCCTTTGTCTACTACCAACCTGTGCTTTTCGTATATGATCAACCCACTGATGGACTCCAGTTTGATCTCCATGGAATGTGAATGCTGAGATAGGTATGTGGTACTCATTCAAGTAGATTAACAGAAAACTCCCTGCAATACACAAACAAAGCACAGTCACAAGATGAATAGACAAACATATGAACTTCAACTATTAGGATACACAACCTTAAAAAAATGTTTCTTTATTTTGAGCTGAAATCTTGCATCTGTTGCCGAAGGCCTGGAGATGCCCAACAGAGCAGTGGTTTCAAATACTTGAGTACAGATAGGGTTAATTCTGAACAGAGAATACAGTTGCAATATAGAATTAGTGACTCAATCGGTGATGATCACTCTCTGACCTTTATCCTTGAGGTCCTGCACAATGATCCGGTCCAGCCTCATGGGAGGCTTCATTATCTTGTACTTGTCTGTTTTTCTGTTGGACTTACACACCAGTAGGAGATCGGTGAACAGGAAGCAATCCACATCCATCTGGAAGAGTGACACACATTAGTGGCATACATCAATGACACATTTTTCTTTATTGGATTACATCTCAGCAGCTCTTCCTAAATTGCATATTAAACATTAGATTGAATAGAAATCTAGATTATGAAATAACTACATAGAATTGTGTGATAATCATAGAATACATGTATACTGCACATACTGGCCCTAGCTATAGAACCAGCTCTATGTCAAACACCACCACCTCTAGTATGTCTGTTCCACCAGTATGTCTATTCAGGATATTTACCCGTGCTTGAGCTTCCTTCAGTTTGAGAGCGGAGTGTATAATCAGAGCTCTATTCTGACTGGAGCAGATTCCTGGAACCGGTGCCCTCAGGTCAAAGTTGGTGTTGTAGCTGTGAATCAACTGGAAACAAAATACAAACATTTAATAAGCATCAAGCTGGTGAAGCACTGAAATTCTTGTTCAAGCCTTGTTCAAATGAAACATTGCAATCCATCATTCTGCCCTAAACACCTTAAAAAGGGAGGGAAGTGATGGAAGGGATGGAGCTATTGTTTTACATCACAGCAGGAATCTTTCACCCATACGAGACGATGTGTGATGGGAGAGACTTGGGAGAGACTTGGGTGAGACTTGGGAGAGAGTGGAGGAATGAGGGCAAGCCGACATTTACCTTGACACATTCATCATTTGGTGCCTCCACAGCATCATAGGGTTCCATCTTGGCCACTATAGCATCCATTCTGTCCTTATCCAGCTGATCTCTCATACTTTGATTGACACTCGTTACAAACTCATCCACTTTCCCAATCTGAAACAGTTCAATTCTTGTCAATGTCAATGATATAGATCATTCTTTTCTAGGCTGTCTTCAGTGGATACCATCAGCAGTCACAATGTTGGAATGGATTAGGTTGAAAACAAAATATTGACAAACTTTCAGAAAAGTTTATTATTATCATTATTACTTGTTATTATATTATTATTGTTATTATGATTATATTGTTGATATAATTACTATTAGTATTATTAGTATTAGTATTATTGTTATTTGGACTGACCATCTCCAGCAGGTCTCGTCGCTGTCTTTCGTTTTCGGTCTTGCGGAGGATAGCCTGGAGCAACAGGGCATACTTGGTCAGTCTCTGCATGGGCTTGACCAGCAGGTCAGTCAGCTTGAGCCGCTTGCACTGCTTCTGAGCTTCTGCCCACTGTAGACATACAGCAAGACACATGTCATATACACAAACTCACATTATAATATACAAAAAAATAGGACTATGTGTATCTTGGAGCATATTTCTAATTCATTGAATGTAGTGCATGTAATTTCATTGGTCTAAAAAGTAGCTTGGTAGGTAATAATCGTGTTCTAAGTATTGATGAATTATTTAACACCTAATAAAGATAGGAGGTCAAATACCTACCATAATGAACACTTTGAACAAGTCATTTTCATTGTGCTTGGTCTTCATGTAGTCCACACAAGCCTTTTGTTCGAGGCAGTAACTTTTGTATGGTTGAAACAACGTACTGAACTAAAAGAATTGAAAAAAAAATTAATTGTGTTATCTAAGAGGTACTAGTTAATTCTCTCTTTTATGTACAACCACACATCATGGAGGAGGTTGTACAACTACATGGAGGAGATGGCACAACCGACTGTACTGTACTGTACAAATATATGTCTAGGCATTTATAGTCCCAGAGGTAATACTCAATCGTTCTGATGGATCAGACATACAATTACCCAACTGATAGAACCAACTTTCTTTACCTCTTTAGTGAAGCCAGGTTTAAGCAAGGTAGGGTTAAATGTTTTTCTCGTCTGTCTGGCATCATCTAGAACCTTCAGTAAGTGTTTCTCCCAGAACTGACGGCTCACGTTCATTATTGAATCAATGTTCCAGAACAACCTCTCTGTCTCAATCTGAGGGAAATGGAGAGACGGTTATCAATTATTTATCTAATTAATTGATCAGTTTTACCAGGAGACATTAACCCTTGTAGCACTCTGAGCATACACATTGTGGTAATATAATTATTATTAAATATTATTATTGAGCAGTGGTAATGAACTACCATTGTACACATTACTCCTGAGAAGGATGTCTTGAGATTCTTTGAATTTCTTTTTAATTTGGGGGTTCAGCGATGTCCGTAGAGTGGCAATGCAGTTATCATCCTTGGTCTGTCAGTACCAGCCGATGCTCGCAGGTTTAATGCAACATTCAGCGCTATGGATGTTGTGGGTTTCCTCCTGTCATGATATAAGTGAAAGAATCTTGAAAGCGACTTAAAACCCCAATAAAAAAATAAAATAAAATAAATAAATAAATTGGGGTTTAGAGCCACTTTCAAGATTCTTTCAATTATATCACAGCTTGTCAGTATATGGCAAGAAGAAACATCAGTAGTGCTTAATATGACAGTAAACCTGCGAGCACTGGCTGGTACTGACAGACCAAGGATGATACCGGCATCTCCACGGTGCAGACAGCACATCCTATCATGATCATTGTCTTCAAGAAAGTAATTACATGATATATTTATTATTATTGCTATTACTGCTTTAATTAATGTATATAAAGTATTTATGAATAAGGCCATAGTTATTGGATTCCCTCGTTTACTGATTCACAGACCCGATTATTTATATTATATTCTGCTGACAGTGTACAGTGTACGCCTTTAGAAAATTATAATAATAAATAGTGAATGAATGAATGAATTAATGCTTTATCTCGCAACAGGAATATCTCACCCATAGGTGACGACCAATACATGGTGAAGGAACAAGTCGGAGAACTATCATTGGACATGAACAAAGACCAGCAGGTAATGGTGGACACAAAGTTGAAGCCAATTTGATCACTTACTGGTAAATATGTAAAATAAAAGTCTAATTACCAGTAATAACAATTACTATTATTGACAAGCCATACTTTGAAAATAATTGTGCATTAAAATCTGAGCAATTCATGTGTACTGGTGTTAATAACAATTATTGACAATTATATTCATCAATATTATTTATTTTCGGTCAACAGACTATTCATAATCTCCAATTATTATTAGTTTTATATTGGACCCAACTGACTGGCCAAAATATTAATTTATATTTATTTACATTTTTTACCGTGAGAGCCAAATTTATCACAGAAAGATCTGTAAACCAGGGAATCAAATAACTATGGCCTAATATGCATAACAGTGGATGACATACATCATTCAAGAGACATTCATTTTGCAAGGTAAGTAGACACACTTGGAAGACCTGCAATAAAATTAAAATATCACTGTAAATGTGTAATGAAAATAAATGGTAATGTCACATCATATAGAGTATTACAAACCTATTTTCAATTAATGAAACAGTCTACCAAATACAAAATAGAAAATGTTTGCAAAGAAAATAATAATTTCCTATATCACTTAGCTTACCAAAATAATATAAGTGAGAAACATTTAATTGATTTGTTGCAGTCCAACACATTAACACATTTCCTGCTACCACTTCAAATAATGAGCTTGTATTAATATTGAGATCAGTGTAACAAGACTCATCAAATTTGAACTTCCACTTTATGAATAATAAAAGACAACTGGGCATCTAGGGGCCGAATCTCCCCACATGTTGTCAGGGGACACAGAGACGAGTCCAGGAACTACTATCAATAGTAAATACTAAGCATATATCATATGGAACTGTTTAAAATCAGTATGATGACCAATTTCGTTGAAGCATATCTGCTATATATCTCCACATTTCTAGCTACTAATGGAAATGTCTAGTTGCATCATGCACTTATTTGAGACTAACAAGAATTAATTTGAATCCCTTATGATATACATAATTGTATTTTTCATATCCAATTCTATAAATGGTACTGAAAACCATAAATCCATCAATGTATGACAATATGGGACTTGAAATGGAAATGTTAATGAGGGGTATTACTAAGGGAACATGTTCTAACCTTGATTAATTTACACACACACACACACCCTCCCATTAATGGTTTTAGTTCATCGTGACACCTCCGATATTGGGGCAATTTCCAGTTTGGGGTGGCACCTCCAATGCCTTGCCTAGCTCTAGTTTAAGGTGGCATTCCCAATTGTCTAGTTCAATTTCCTGCCTTCAACTCTGATGCTCTGCCTAGTTCTAGTTCTAGTTCTCGGTGACACCTCTGATGCTCTGCCTAGTTCAAATTCTAGTTCTAGGTGACACCTCTTGTCCCCTGCCTTGTTGTGGACTTGCTCACCTCACTGATGACTCTGATCTGAGACAGGTAGGACAGCTCAGTCTGCAGCAGCTCCCAGATCGCCTCCTGCTGGTCGTGCTCCCGCTTAGACAGTGCCTAGAACCAAGGGAGATAATCAATTGTCAGGTGATGGAATGATACATGTACTGGATGATACATGACCATAGTACTTGGACATTACTACAGGTGAAACATTTGGTGTGGGTTTGCATTTGTGTGTGTGCTTGTGTATGTGTGTTTGCACGTGTGTTTGCACGTGTGTGTGTGTGTGTGTGTGTGTGTGTGTGTGTGTGTGTGTGTGTGTGTGTGTGTGTGTGTGTGTGTGTGT
>JAUTBT010085460.1:0-11595 GCA_032361225.1 Lepetodrilus schrolli | reverse complement strand
GTTAAATCTACTCATGTGATAGTAAAACGCTTGACCGCTGGCCAAGCGTGTTGCGAATGGACATTTAGTAGGCCATAATGTTGACTTGATTATGGAAGAAATGTTACCTAATATACCCCTGTGATAGTTGTGTACAGCACACACACGTCCATATCAACCTTCTGTTTTATTACTATACAAACTATAGGAATGCTAACATAATACAAACTCTTACAGTGGTGAAAGTTGGAGCGGATACATAGACATCATCAACGCTCTATTAATAATTAATTAAACGAAGACTTTAAGTCTTGAATGCCTTTCCTTAAATCTACACTATTCTTACATTATCACTGATTCAGTAGCTAGGTCTACTTCCGGTTTTAGGTTTCTGGTTTTCACCAACATTTGTTTCCTTAAACACATGCACACAGAGATAAACAAACACACACACACACACACACACACACACACACATACGTCGCGGCTTCTGCTGTATTCTATAGTATTGGAGCCTATTCTATTCTTTGACTTCATCTCTATCAGCTTTACTTACTATGGCTACTTCCTGCTCCAAATGGGAAACTAATGTGTCGGTTCTAGAAGAGGTAGGAAATACCGCAGTTAATGCATACTTTAAAAAATATTGGGGCCTCATGTAAGCTCATAAGACCATAGCACGTAGCGTTCCTCTGACTGGCTGCTATAAACACGGGGCTTTAACATTGGCCCCGCTCTCTAAACAGCTATTTTAATTAGCACATGTTATGTGTTAGAGAAAACTAAATCTTATCAATGAGCAAATATACAATATGCTGCAGACAGCGAGGGTCGCCATACCGCTCTTGTCGCTTGGCGACCATTTCCTGAGGTGTCAATATTGTTGTATTTCCCTCTCCAAGCTTTCGAAATCAACGAAAAGTACACCCTTCTTATGCGAATGTACAAACAAAATGAGCGAAACACGCAACCGTTGAAATCGCAAACTAACAGTTCCCGACCATTTTTTTCGTATATACAGTACAGTTTAATGACACAAAGGAAATAATACGAGGAGCAGGAATGGCAGATTCTCCAGGAACTGGTACTGGTAGTATTGTATTTGATCTGTTAGTACAGAATAACGCTGTACGAAATACAATGAACACTATGGTACTATTATAGAATGTGCACCGTGAAGATAACAAGTCAACGTGGAGCGTTATCCATTTTCTCTTTCAAAATATTTATATTTACAAAACTGCAATGTCGTACATGGCATGTAGTAACAGACTACAGCCAATTACCTGTTCTTGCAGACAGTCACAAGTAAAACAGTCACAGTCAGACAGTCACAAGTAAAACAGTCACAGTCACACTGCAGTTATACTTTGTTCGTGTTAGTTTTTGTCAAAGACAATGGCGGCATTTCTTTTAGAATTTTACAATGACTTGTTTAAAGTACTGAAAAAGTTGTCACTTCAAACAATACCTGAAATGGCAAAGACGTTGAAGTGCCCATTTTAAAATCTTTAAAAAGCACAATTGTTTTTGGAACAAAAAATTCGAAATCAATTGCCACCAACTCTTTGACAAGTACATATTGAAGGCTGTTCAGATAAGATCATTGCTCCATCAGTTCATGTGTACCCGCCATCACTCCAGTACATGTACATATGCAGTTGATCGTCGTAGAAGGTAAGCATTGTCACGTGATCACTATGCATGGGAAGACTAGCAAGATCAAGTGTTCTATTGCAGGTTCATCAACATCCCGTGTCTAATATCTTTTTTAGAAGTCTATCTGTGCTAAACTATTTCTGATTTTGTTCCATGGCCTTCGAATAAATGTGTACCTATCAGAGAAACTGTTCTCATTGTTTGCTAATGACTAACCTATATATAATATTCCGTCGGTGAATATTAGTACGTGGAAATATCTGAGGAATATTGTTATGTTGGCAGAGATCACCCGATATGATCTGAATGAACGTAATCCGAGCTGAACTGAGTGAGCCTAGCTGGCGATTAACTGTGTACAAGATTACGGCTGTATACGAGCCTGCTCGGGTTTCAGATAGCTAAAACTATATATTTCTAGAGTAAGACAAAGCAGTTCCAATGACGTCTCCAGGGCAAGCATTAGACATCTCTGGATGCAACATTCACCATGGCTTTAAACTTGTGGGTGTGCCGTGCATGTGCTAAAACCAGCAGACAGTAATCCATCATGGAGGTCGATCATCTGTACAAGCACCATTGGAAGCATGTCTCATGTAAGATCAGATCTGACGGCCGTGTTGTAGTGCATGTGTACATCGAGGTCTGACAGCGGCTGGCGATCTCTGATGAAGACTGACGTTTGGCAGTGTCATGTTGGCAGGCAATACGTGAACGCTGGGAAATAATCTGGTATTAAAGGTTAAATGTGAAGTTACACAATTACCTCAATGTGGAAATCAAACTCCAAAAGTGGGCCAATGTGACACGATTATGTTATTAAAATGTCACTTTATATATAATTAGTATTATTTGATTACGTATCTACACTCCAGAAAGAGAGGCGATATCTTGTTACAGTTACGAGAAATTGTCAGCTCTACAGTTGCTTCTATTTTCAGATATGCCAGAGGAGGCGACGGACCTTGCTTCTGACCGCCAGTGGCTGCACTGTGCAGCGGTGGGTCAAAACGCAAACTTTAAATTACAGAGAGAGAAAAAAAACATATATCCGCTGACAATGGGATATTAAATACTAATTAAACATTTTCTGTAATAATGACAGATCTGACACATGTCATCCAAGGTACTAGCAAACATTGCCCGCCTTCACCGACTACAAACAATTAGCATCCCTATCTATTGACAACTGGTGGTGCAAACAATGAGATACAAGGCAATGCATCATGTACACATAGTGTCGTGTTACAGGAGTCTTTCCATGCATCATGTTACAGGATATTAATGTCCAATTGTTCATACACCAGCAGACTATATGGATATCCCAAATGTTCATACATATATTACATATTACAGGAGTATGTCCATAGAACATGCTGTAAGAGTATTTCAACACAATACATGGCCAATGCTTAGCTAGCAGAATAGGAACTGATGACCTCTGTCAGTTTCCCTGTATAGTCCGGCAATCAGGCTCAGATCTCGGAGACTTATGTGGCGTCATATTCGATCATCTTCATAGTCAGTTAACGTCATCTGTGACAGGTATCATTAGGTTTGTGCTGAAATCTCCATCACTTCAATGCCTGCAGCGTTGTATAAATTGTACATGCAAGTCTATCCGCCAGTCTACCCCGGATACATAATAGCTAGGTTATTGCTAACAGTTTTGGTTAGAATGGAGCGGGAAACCAGAGATGCCATCAACACGTTCGCCTTTCTGTCTGTCCTTTGTTCTCGTGGACATGGTCCACAGACCTGAAAATAAATAAACATCTGACGGTGATGAAGCACCGCCGACTACTGCCAACTCTGTCCATCCTTGTCTAGAGTCGAGCGCCACTCGGCGGCATGTAAGGTGTCGTGTTTCGTCTTCCTCTCTATTCACTCCTCGTTGCATGATCCAGAAACATTCTCCCGTGCACTCTTGACGCCGCTCTGTCTGTCTGTCTGTCCGTGACTTCATACCTACTGCACCTGTAATACCTGTACAAGATAGTGGAGACAAGTGGCCACGTGACTACGTGTGGACATGCAGGAATATCACTGGCCATGCTGTCGGCGTGGTTATACCAGATGACAGTCGGCAGAGAGAGGTGAGCTCGCGTCCTGCCGCTACGTCCAGACGTGTAACCAACACGGCTAATAATACAAGAATAAAGTAAATGGCCAACTACTGTTGAAACATTGCTACGATGTCGTGCTGCACCGAGTGATGCTATCCAGGGCTGGCGGTGTCCACAGAGGGGGGTAGTCTGACAGAGGCGTTGGAGGGTAGGTTCGTGTAGTGTCCGCGGAGAAGTGCAGTGTCTGTGTAGATGAGCGCCGTGACGTGATGAGGATGCCCCCGCGCCAGTAGTAGATCTGCCATAACGCCTGGAAGCAGCCACTATCACACGACGGATACAGCACGCCACACGTCTAGGTGTGGCTGACGATGTACACCGGGGACGGCGAGCAGATGCGCGCATCTTGACAGGTAGCCTGTACAAAGGTATATACAAGTATACAGGGATATGCAAATATACAGAAGTATAGAGAAGAAATACGAAGAGATTTCACGGAGGAGTGAACAATATTCTGATATTACTGATGGAGTGCTCGATATTTTAAAGGAAATCCTAGTGTTTAACCAAGATGTTTTAGTCTATGTGTGTTAACCTAAAAGTGTTTTCAACCAATGTTTAACCTGGATGAGGCATGCTGGATAGATCATACATCGAAAATAGAAACACATAAACACGCTCATGGATACTTCAAGGGTTAATGGAAAAAGCTCTCTGGTGTAAAAACATGAATCACCACAGCACGTGTTGGTGCTTTCTGGATGTCACGTGAACCGTGACCTTGTGCTTTCCTTAACGTCAACGTTCCATGATGTTTGCTGCAGCGACGTCGTGTGGCTCTAGCGACATGGGCTTGCAGGTGAGTCGTACTCCGTCCACACGTGCTTGCAGCTGAATAGCAGTACTTAGAAGCATGTTTGTTATTACTGAATAGTAATTGGTATAATTACGCCGGGACAATGGAATTAGAGAATAACCCACGAGATACGAGTGATTACGGAAAATATGTCCCGAGTGAAATTCTGAGCTTTATCGAAGGGCTTTGAACATTAATTTCACGAGGAACATATTTTCCGTAACCACTCCTATCGGGTGGACTATTCTAATGATTCAATATATTCATTTTAATGTAATAAACCATTGAAAACTGCTGACAAACAGCTTTATCGAGAGGGCGAACTAGCAGTCGAAAACGTGTACATTTCACCTAAGCACGATAAACACAAAAAGACGTAATCATCACTGTTGATTATGGAATCCTTATTACATAGTAGATACCCACCACGTATATTGAATAATATTCATTATTGCACTAGTTGTTGCAATATTGCAGCTTATCATAAGGTGTAAAATAATGTATCACTAATAATTAACGCATTAAAAGTGTAATGCAAGCACTAGGACTATACACACAGTGCAAGATTCACTGTTCTATACTAGATTGTAATTTGATCGATGAATTCAATGTTTATAAGAAATTCCAATGAAATATATTTCACATGCACAGTCCCAAATTTACTTATCAGCTAAAGAAATGTCAAACATTAATATAAAGCATTGTTCCATACTTGATATGTTATGTTATTTGGGTCCTGAATAAATTTGCTTATTTCATTCCACTGCTCTTATAAATTAGTTTTCTTACTTGATTTGGACTTAATTAGATACTTATTAAAATATTAAATTAGTTGTAATATAGGAAAATATCATGATCATTTAGATCCAAATTAATAAACTGGATTCGTCTTTGTTGTAGACTGCCATTCTCCTTGTCGTGTATAGCACATGTGTGTTAGCGCGTGGCTACGGCAACCGACAAGGCAACGCGGATACATTTGTTGGACTCAACTTAGGACTCGACAACTTCGACAAGTTCAAGTATGGAAACCTGGGTGCCCTTGGAGGACTTGGCCGCGTTGATGCTTTTGGCAACGGTCTTGGAGGATCGAACACCGGCTATGACCAAAACAACCACGGCTACGGCAACAACCAGCATCAAGGAAACAACGACAACCCTACTGGCTACGGTCGTGGTGGTGACAACGGCGATTCTCGAGGCAACGGCAATGGGTATGGGAAGATGAAAACCCAGTACGTGCATAATGACTACAGAGGTGGCCATAGCAGTGGACATCGGGGTGGATCCAGCAATAGGTTCAACAGAGGGGCCAAGTCTGGAGGGTCCAGATCCAACGGCTACATGAAGAACAACTACAAGACAGACGCCAACAGCAATGGCTATGGAAAGAACAATGGCTATACGAATAACAATAATGGCTACGGAAATAACAACAATGGCTATAACAGCAATACTGGCTATAACAACAACAACAATACCTACAAGAACGGCGGAAAGAAGTCCTATCAATACGGGAGTAAGACTGGATATAAGATGCCGTATGGAAATAACAACGGCTACACTGGTAACAAATACGGAAATCAGCAAACCGGATACGACGAGAACAACAACAATAAATACAAGCAGAACGGATATAACAACAACAATGAGTACAAGCCGACTGGGTATGGTAACAACAACGGCGATAACAGTAATGGGTACAAGCAAACCGGATACGACAACACAAATGGCGACACTCAGACAGGATATGACAACAACAACAATGCGTACAAACAGTCTGGCTACGGTAACAATAATGGGTACAAGCAAACCGGAAATGGAAATAGCAATGGGTACAAACAGAATGGATATGACGTGAACAATGACGACAAGCCAACTGGATATGGCAACAGCAATGGTTACAAACAGAACGGATATGACAACAATAATGACCATAAGCAAACGGGATATGGCGCCAACAACAACGATAATGGGGACAAGCAAACCGGATATGATAACCCCAATGGCCACAAGCATGCCGCATATGACAACAACAACAATGGATATAAGAATTCTGCCTACAATAACAATAACGGCAACAGGCAAACCGGGTATGGCAACAATAATGGAGGTTACAAGCATACCGGATATGACAACAACAATACTGGCGGTTACAAACAGACCAGATATGACAACAACAATGGCGGTTACAAGCAGAACGGAGTTGACATCAACAATAGTGGTTACAAGCCGGCAAGATATGACAACAACAATGGCGGTTACAAGCAGACCGGATATGACAACAACAATAATGGACACAAACAAACCGGATATGACAATAATAATGGACACAAGCAAACCGGATATGACAATAATAATGGACAAACCGGATATGACAATAATAATGGACACAAGCAAACCGGATATGACAATAATAATGGACACAAGCAAACCGGATATGACAATAACAATGGACACAAGCAGACCGGATATAACAACAACAATGGGTATAAGCAGACTGGATACACAAATAGCCAACACAACGTTAACAATAGCAACCAATATCCAAGCAATTACTAATGTGGCATGTTGTAGATAAGATAGCATGGCCATTAAACTGCGTGTATATTCGTGTTCTTATATGCAGACAAATTATATAATGGTTGATTAAACTGCAAGAGTATGCCTTGTTTTGTCCTTTCTTACCCGTCATCATCAAACGGCTTCTATGTCCGCTCTTGTATCCACTGACAACTGTTTTTACATGATTTAGTTATAACACTTTGCACACACATGTTTATGGTTAATATGACCTAAGACAACGCCTTGTGTTCTCGCGAAGACCGCTTGCGTTATACTATTTATTTAAGAAATGAATGTTTAGTCATTAGAATTCATTGTGCCATGAAGCTAATGGGTCACGAGACCAAATTCCATGAAGCGCAAAGCTAATACAATTATTTGATCAATTTGATCCGCCACGTTAAGCATTTACCATGTTTCAGAGTACCAGTTGTTTGTGTTGGCTGATTAATTGAATTATCACGTGGTTCCGCCTCGACTGGTAACCGTCCATAAGCTGGAGAACAACTATGACACACCAGACCCCGAAATTACGAAACTAATTTGAGTACGATTTCTTTCTCAATTCAAAGTTTTTTTCACAAATCCACATATAGAATTTGAGTTTGAACATGAAATCTTATTCGAACGGTAACATTCAGCTACATACCACCACAACAACACTGCCTAAACGCACGCATGAACGCACACACAAACACACAACACACAAACACACACACAAACACACACACACACGCACACAAACATGCACATACACAATTATGGACCGCTGCATGCGCATATTTGTGTATTTTCGCAATTAGATAAAACTCCATGTTTTAATATGAAGCTTTGAACTTCTTTTAATATTATTCGGTTCATATCAAGTTATGGTAGGAATAAGCATGAAAGACGTGTATCAATTCGCATTGCAACAAATAATGATGAATAGACATTGCGTACTAACATAACCGCACCGCACCGAAATGTAACCTTTGCGGAATGGGTTCGAAATCGCTTTCGATCATTGTGTCATTGTGTCGCCCCATAGTTATGGCCCTTGTCTATATAGTATCACTAATATTTCCTTCAATAACCATGTACAACCTTTCATTCAGCAAGCAGATATAAAATTTCCTTCAGCAATCACACACTCTCTTCCCTTCAGCAAACATAGGGTACGACCTTGCCCTTTCCAACAAATAATAGTGATGCAACAATTGCATGGATAGCTCATTTTATCTTATACATATCTGGACAAACAACATATTTGTTTCATTTCTTTATTACTATAATACACCAAAATACAACATGTTTTTCGCGGATGTTTAATGATAGTAATATCCAGCCCCACCGTGGCCAGCACCACCAAGGAAACCGCGTCCAGCGAATCCATGTCCGCCAAAAAGTCCGTGTCCGAGACCATATCCTCCAGCTCCGTATCCGTACCCATGTCCGCCAAATCCATGTCCGCCGACAAGACCATTTCCGCCAAATCCGCCGACAAGACCATGTCCACCAAATCCATGTCCTCCGACAAGACCATTTCCGCCAAACCCGCCGACAAGACCATGTCCACCAAATCCATGTCCTCCGACAAGACCATGTCCACCAAACCCGCCGACAAGACCATGTCCGCCGTATCCATGTCCGCCGACAAGACCATTTCCGGCAAATCCATGTCCGCCAAATCCGTGTCCGTTGCCATAAAGACCTTGTCCGCCGTATCCATGTCCGCCGACAAGACCATTTCCGGCAAATCCATGTCCGGCAAATCCATGTCCGTTGCCATAAAGACCGTGTCCATACAGTCCATGTCCACCAAATCCATGTCCGCCTAGGAGGCCGCCTCCATATCCTCCGTAGTAGCCGTTGTTGTAGCCGCCGTAGAAGGGCCCGGATGCCATGGCGGCGCAAACCAGAGCGGACAGAACAGCGAGGACAGTCTTGAAAGAGAAATGTTTGAGTATGACATATGTTAAGTATGATGTAGTCATGATTAGTCATGATCAGCATGTAGTCATGATCAGCATGTAGTCATGATTGTGAAATAGTTAATCACATGTGTGTATTGAACAAATTATTATCTTGTCGCACTGATCATGCATCCATTATGATCACCTGTATAGAATAAGATGACTAAATACATGCAGGGGAACATTTTTTTAATGCATGGCCCTAGCAATAAAAATGCACGTTTTTCAAAACTGTTTTTCAAATTAGCTGCTAAGATATAGACCACCCGAGTGACTTCTGCATCATTTCTTATCAGATTGCACTCGGATGGTGTATTCTACAAATAATAATTCCACATATAACACTGAAAGTGTTTACATTTATTTGTTGATAACAAATTTCGAAATATCTTTTCCGATTTCCGTAAATCATTTCGTCAATTTCCGCCATAATGGAAAACTTCCACTTAGGTCCGAGCGCACCTAAGATCAGGATCAGAATCTGCACATATCATCAATGGGAACAGACAGCAATGTTCCCGGGTCGGCAGAGTTGCACACAGAGACAAATTTGACATACCAATTAAAATGTAGGCACTCACCTTCATGTTGACGGATATCAGATAGATTTAGACTGGGATGAATTAGACTCAGAGAACAGATACTGAATTGATTCCGAGACATCACCTAATATATGTGGCCAAAAAAAGAGTCACGTGATAGAGTAAAATGCAATAATTTAAAACTTCAATTAAAATTTTAATTTCCATTTTCATGTGAGGGATAAAATTAACCTATGCATTACTTTTAAAGGTTTACACTTGACCGTCGGTCATTTGAACTGGTCACGCGGTTTGCTCATTTAATATTATGTATGTAAATTCTCCAGCCCATATAACTCGCGTCATCAAGCTCACACGTACGTTAGTAACATGAGTTGCCATCAATGTACATGAACAGCAATTATTCTTATCCCGAATAATATTTCGATCTAGAATAGTGCAGTGAGCTAATAACAGTTCATATAAGATCACAAATACATGCTACATTTCTTTAAATACAACCCGACCTCTACAGTTATTAACTATAAACTACTTACTTACAAGAGAGCAATACATCTCATACACACGCACGCACAAGTACATACATTTCATAAAAACATAACTAAATTCTAGAACTATATGCCGCTATATTAAACACTTGTAAATGATTGTCAAAACTCCCACGTTTGAAGAATATTGTAGAAAAGCTGTAGTCATGTAAATAGATATAATTTTGCCATAACTGTTTAATATTTCTTTTAAGTTGTGCATCTCCTTTGAACAGGAGATATTCTAAACTCAGTATGTATTTATTTATGTATATAATTAATTATCAAATGCAGGACGCTTAATTGTGTTAGATAATAGTTTTTGTTTGAAAGATAAATACTATTAATGTAAATAGTATTTAGGAGGCTACTACTACTACTACTAATAATAATACTAATACTAATAATAATACTAATAATAATAATAATAATAATAATAATAAAAATAATGATGATGATGGTGATGATGATAACAATAGCAATACTTTCTACTACTCCCACTAGATTGTAGTACAATGCTAAAACGAAATTACAGTGTGCATTCCAATTAATTCAATATGTGTGATTTCAGGTATTTCATGGAGGAAGATGATGAGGACTCTTCGAAATTGTCAACGATGCAAATCTAATTATTTTAATGCATCATTTATTTATTGAATTTGGCAGTTGTTCCATAAATATTAAAGAGGCGGCGTTGAGTAGTAAATACTATATAATTAAAATCCGCGTTCGTTTTTAGTAAACGGCGATATGCCATATATTATTAATGCTACCTTGGTTGTGAAAAGTCGCACGGATATTAAAACTGAATGCGAACTACAATAATTATAAAATAGTTTTATTAGTCCATGATGTTATAGCTCACTTCTCAGGAACGCTCCCCTCTGTCTCATAGCTCAATACATAACAGTTTCACGAATACCGCGAATGTTAAGAAAGGGTCAGCTAGATCGGTGCTTACTAAGAGCCGCATCAGCAAATTGAGAACTGCATTAAATGGGTGTTAATTTTTAACAACCCTGGACAGGGCTTATAAGCAGGTGTCTCTGCTCCATACCTCACCACACACACCCTCTGTCCAGAACCCTGCCTACGGTCCGTTGCTCATCTGACGATAAAATGAAGGTATGGCCTGTTGCATTGCCTTTGATATCTATACCGAATTATTTAATTCAGCTCGTGGGATTATGAGACACGAAAGTATCATTTGACAAATAGGTTTGCAGCATCTGTGTTATATGTCCTAGAATCAAAATGCAATAGTATCTACCCATACAACCTTGTTAACTAAGCAGCGTCAGTGCCGTTCGTATGCCACATATAACAGATTATCTCATGGTTGTGAACAAGGTAAATAGTTATCAGATGCATTCGATATTAACCTATCTATGTTCTTGTCGTGTTCTAATCAGCTACTGTGTATGTATGAGAGACTGATTATATATA
>JAUTBT010085459.1:0-29895 GCA_032361225.1 Lepetodrilus schrolli | reverse complement strand
ATGTCACTACTTAGAGCCTCACTTTCATTACTTACATTCACAATGTCACTACTTACAGCCACAATGTCACTACTTACATCTACAATGTCACTACTTACATCCACAATGTCACTACTTACATCCACTACTTACATTCACAATGTCACTACTTACATCCACAATGTCATTGCTTACATTCACAATGTCACTACATACAACCATAATGTCACTACTTACATCCACAATGTCACTACTTACAGCCACAATTTCACTACTTACAGCCACAATGTCCACATGTCACTACTTACAGCCACAATGTCACTACTTACATCCACAATGTCACTACTTACAGCCACAATGTCATTACTTACAGCCACAATGTCATTACCTACAGCCACAATGTCATTACTAATACTGCATATACCTCCATAATGTCAGTACTACCAAATATAAGCAATACATTTGAACATTGAAATCTACCATTGATGTATTATTTTTGCTATATCTTGATACAATTATAAGAATGGCGACTTACATCATAGCCAGTTGTATTTGACGGCACGATTCCCTTATTTTTAAATACCCTGCAAAAATTGAAACAGCAATGAATTACATATTTTCAAAAGGATATTTTCACCAATATAGAAAATGTTTTAGCACTGTACATTCTCATCTTTTGGTATAATATCAAGAGGTAAATACAATGCTAAATAATTTGGACAGATATATAATTGAATGAAATATTTCAGTCTGCAAAAGAAAAGATTATACATTATGTGTACTATAGTTTGGCATAAAATGCATTGGTAAAAAGACTCAATTTGCACATGCGAGTGTGTGAAGAGCATCAACACGTGCAAATTGAGCCGTTTTGCCTGTTCCGTTTTTTGGACATCGTCCCTCTGCATAAAATAATACTTACTCAAAATATTTAGTGTTAGCAATATAAGCATATTTATTGTTAATCGTGCCAAAAAAAATTTTACAAATAAAATTTAATTTTAGTTATGGCATACAAAATAAGAAATTGAAGTTTTGTATTTTTTCATTTCATGAAGTATTTACGAGATAATCTACAAAATAGAGATGTCAATGCAGTTCATGCCAAACTATAGGAGCACCTAACACTCATAGTGAGCTCTTATCCAGATGAAAATGGCAAGGGACATCAACAATGAATGAATGAATGAAAGAATTAGTGCGTTAGTCTGCAGCGAGAATATGACTACAATGTTATGCAATAAAATAATTACTAATTAGAGATCCAAGAAAATAAAAGAAATATGAAAAAACATGCCAAAACATTAAAAATAAATAATAAATGGAGACATAGAACATGGACAAATAGATGATAATGACAGGACAATGTATAATTAAACTTTACGTAAAGTCAAATTTCCTTTAAAAAAAAAGATAAAATAATGTTCCTGGGTTCCTGGGTGGGACATCAACAAGCAAATTTGATCCAGTTCCACAGAACAATCATAGCACTACGAGAGTTTTAACTCACAATGGTTGCTTTCTTAACCCTCTCCCTGCTGGATTAGCCACAGACACTGCTCTTTATGGCATCTCCGGATGCCTCCAGCATGGAGTGGGTTAATGCTCCGCTATCATTCCTACACCATTTCACAGAACAATCGTAAACTAAGATTCCGGTGAGTTATTGTTTTATGTTGCAGTGGGAATTTTGCACCCACATGCGACGAATACAATTCTGGTAACTTTACAATATGTCTAGGGCAACTTTAGCACCATATTATAGAATACCTCTGAATCATTCATTACGAGTCGCAACGGGAATCTTTCATGCATACGTGATGAAACGAGAGTCGTAGCAATTATATTAGTGTCTACAAGAGTCATAGCAATGATATTAGTGTCTACAAGAGTCGTAGCAATGATATTAGTGTCTACAATAGTCATAGCAATGATATTAATGTCTACAAGAGTTGTAGCAATGATATTAGAGTCTACAAGAGTTGTAGCAATGATATTAGTGTCTACAAGAGTCGTAGCAATGATATTAGTGTCTACAATAGTCGTAGCAATGATATTAGTGTACAAGAGTCGTAGCAATGATATTAGAGTCTACAAGAGTCATAGCAATTATATTAGTGTCTACAATAGTCATAGCAATGATATTAATGTCTACAAGAGTTGTAGGAATGATATTAGTGTCTACAAGAATTGTAGCAATGATATTAGTGTCTACAAGAGTCGTAGAAATGATATTAGTGTCTACAATAGTTGTAGCAATGATATTAGTGTCTACAAGAGTCGTAGCAATGATATTAGAGTCTACAAGAGTCATAGCAATGATATTAGTGTCTACAAGAGTCGTAGCAATGATATTAGTGTCTACAAGAGTAGTAGCAATGATATTAGTGTCTACAAGAGTCGTAGCAATGACATTAGTGTCTACAAGTCGTAGCAATGATATTAGTGTCTACAAGAGTCATAGCAATGATATTAGTGTCTACAAGAGTAGTAGCAATGACATTAGTGTCTACAAGAGTCGTAGCAATGATATTAGTGTCTACAAGAGTCGTAAGTTATGGCGGTCCAGTTTACCAGGGACTTGTATGGTGATTTACTGCATTTACAAAATATACGTATCTGATATGGTTAGATTCATATGTTAAGGCATACAATCACAGATTAAGTTGTCACTTTGGACCGAAATGGAGTTAAAATGCAAAGTACATGCACTTAGCATACACATATTCGCTTTTGTGCCTCCAAATATCTTTTCACCACTTTAGGATAGGTAAGATTCCATTGCATTTTACATTTCCGGTAAAACCCAAATAATGTTGGTAATGTACTGTAATATCCCAATTTTCTAAAGTCTAATAGACTAGGGGGGATAACTCTAACCATTGAACACGGTCAAAAGAACCTTTCATGATCACTGGTACCAATAAAACTACATATACTATAAATATTAAAAAGTAATAAAACATGAATTAGTGAAAACCAGTGGGATATGCGGAAAATGGTTACCTAATATACTTTTGTAAACACATCAAATGTACATAATGTAGACACATCAAATGTACATACTTTCATGTAAATATATATTTGACCATGAAATATGTAAACAAACCCGTGATTGTATGCCTTTAAGATCACTGTTCCTGGTTTAACCCTCCCCATGCTGAAGGCAACCAAAGATGGCCTAAAGAGCTGTACCCAAGTTTAATCCAGCAGGGAGGGGGTTACATACCAGTATTTAAGTCTTGGCAGCAGACAATTGTGACTTCGGGATAAAAACAAGCCCAGGTTCTGGGGGCTGCAGGCCTCAAGCAATGTTCAGGGCAAACAAATCAACCCTGGACAAATACATCAGCGGAAAATTGCCATGCCCGACACTATAAATCAATTGTAGCTGTGCATTATTTAGAACAGCGCAAATAATTAAACAAAAGTACTCACTCGACTAAATTAATCTGTGTGTTCAACTGTAAACCTTTGAAAAAATACAAATATTCGTTGTGTGTTGCTGGCAGATTGAGGGAGCATGTGCCGTGTTTGGTCCATTCATGTTCCCTGAAACATATATAACAATATATTTACATCCACAACACGGCATTATTAGTTAGCTGCGTCATTTCCGTGGTGTACGGGTTTTTACGAGCTGAAACTTCTCATACTACAAGATATTTCAGTTTGTAAAAACCTGTATGCCCCGGAAATCACACTGGTAAAGAATTTATGCAAAATCGTAGATATACATAGTTTTAAGAATGCGAACTTGCGAATATTCATGCAGAATGTCTTTCTAAAGTACGAGTCGAGGGCGGCTGCAATGACATCACTGATCTATGCGGTCACAACATTTAACTACAGCCAAACCGGGATGTACGACTTTTTCCAGGACACCTCTCAACCAAACAAATTACTACAATTGTGACATATTTTGGCATAATGACATAATGTTGAAACAAACAAACGGCAATTTTCATCAAAATTAAGTAAAATACACCTGCATCACCACCCAATCTGCTTCAATGTATTACTATAATTTTATATAGCTAATTAAACATAAATAAATATGTAGTAAATCTGGCAACCTGATTGGTTCTTTGCGGATTCATACAACTTGCACGTCATTTTTTCGTTTCATTATCGATAAACATAAAATATATTGATTAACATTAAATAAATTATTCTAGTCCATCCTTAAATATTTTCATCATGCTGAAGAAGCTGGGAACAAATAAAATTGATGAAACTAGGATTACTACTACACAATTGTTGATGATCAATATTTTTATAAAATTTGGTTCAAATTGTATTCAATAGATAATAAGTTCTTTCTAGCCACTCACCAGAATTCATCGGCCTTAGTATCGTTGTAGACATTAGGCCATTGAGCAACCAGTTGTGATTTCAAAGACTGGGGGAAAAAAAAGAAGATATTAGCATAGTCATACCTGACATTATTAGTACGGGTGGTAGCGCAATGGTAGAACGATTGGACTTCGGAGCCAAAGACCCCGGGTTCCAATCCCGTCTAAGGAGCCCAACATCAATGTTCATGAAAGTTACCGTTCTGACGCAATATTAAAAGGATGCACTGTCTGTACCATGGCAATGCAGATATCATCCTTGGTCTGTCAGTGCTCACAGGTTTACTGCAACATTCAGCGCTATGGATGTTGTGTGTTACCTACAGTGCTAAGCTGACAAGCTGACAAGGTCAGCCAATCAGAGAGCTCCCTATGGGAATATTTCACCCATAATTATGTGACTAATATTTAGATCTACACAGACTTAGATTGGTCTATATACTTAGAACGCAGGTTTGGATTGGTCTGTATATTTAGAACAATTCAAAAGCGTATTGGAAATAGTGCTGTTTTCAGAAATATACTACATCTCGGGGCCAAATTTCACTGGTGTTTTGTTGTGTTATCATCGTCTTGAGAAATGAAAGTGTACTGGATTTCCCAACAAATGAAAAAAAAGTCTTGTTGAGGGGATTCTAATCATCTAAATTGGTATTAGTAGTAGTCGGACTTGCATTGAGATAGTCTCAACCCAAACTATAACTTTTATAAATAAATCATTGCCACTATATATTGACAAGAAAACATCTGCAAGGTGGATAAACATTTAGCCAATGTATCATGTTGGTTGATTTGGGGTTTAAAGCTGCTTTCAAGATTGTTTCACTCACATCATGGCTTGCATGCATATGTACTGCTTGTACTAGTTTGGATTTCCACCAGTTTTTTTTATAGTGCTAGCTCACTTGGAATATCACATGACGCAGATAGAAAATGGAGCCGACCAGTCCTTGCTTTACCCCTTTAATGCTGAGCGCCAAGCAGGGAAACAACAAGTACCATCTTTTAACGTCTTTTGGTATGACGCGACCTGGGATCGAACCTGCGACCTTCGGCACTGCGGGCCGACGCTCTAACCATTACACCACGGAGCTGCCCTCTCACATGTACTGTATCACTGCTTAAAATATTGAACTAGTGATTACAGGTACGGCATCTAGTAGAAATTGGAGGATAATGGAATAACAGAACATTTTCGACTCTAATTTACAATGTGAAGTTTGAGTATAGAATCTGAAAGTTACAAGATCATCTTGGCATGCATCATTCCATATTTTTTTTAAATACATATGCATGTATATCGACATAATAACTTATAATACTAAAAATAAAACTGACATAATTGAGTGTACAATTGTCATAGGATGCATGTAATATACTAAGGGAAAAAAAACATTGTGGAACAGTTGTATCAGAAATATGTAATAACCCGTTGTTTTTTTTATCTTTGACCTATGCTAAGGTAATCTTGCCACTTTAATATTTTCCAATGGATATCAACCAACCTTAATTTCAGGATATTCAAATGGGTATGATTGATTGCAGTCATGAGGATCTTCTGTTGATCCATCCTTGTTGGGCCTGAAAATATATATAATTATAATAATAATATTATAATAACATAATAATAGTGTGCTTATGTATATTGTGCCAAATCCATCCTTGAAAACTTGCTCATAGCACTACATTAATTACCCTGGGCTCTGTTCAACAGACCGATAATAGCGCTACTAGATTCGCAACTCAATGTTAACGTATAGGAACATATATGGAATGGATCAATGTGCACACATTTCACCTTCTCAACTCCCTGGGGAGTATACAACCCAAGCTTCCATTTAAGACGTTAGTAGGTTAACATTCACAATTCCATCTCATCCTACTGGGTACCCACTCATAACTGGGTGGACTTGAGCAGGGTGGATCTAAGCACTTAGCTCAAGAGCACTAAACGATGGCATGAGGTAGTCTTGAACCCAGAACCTGCGGACCTCTGTACTCCACAGCGAGACAATGATGGAATTCACTGTGTCGTAGACTGGAATTTGTCTGTTAGTGTCAATTGTTCAATCTGGTTCTAACTTCCATGCTACACATTTATTATTTTTAATTGGGGTTTTGGAGCCGCTTTCAAGATTCTTTCACTTATATCACGACTTGTCAGTTTCAGGGCAAGAGGAAACCTGCAACACCCATAGCGCTGAATGTTGCAGTAAACCTGCGAGCATTGGCTGTTACTGACAAGACCAAGGATGATAACTGTATTGCCACTCTACAGACAGCGCATCCTATCAATATCGTGCCAGAAAGGTGATTTTAGCGAACATTGATGCCGGCTCCCCAGGGCGGGATTTGAACCTGGAACCCTTGCTACATACCTAACATTAAGCATATGGATATCAGTTGTAGATAATAGGCAGTCTGGAACACTGATAAATTACATCTAATATTCTGATTTGAAAAGTCTGAACTCACCACAAGCCATGAATTGTCCATCCTTTTACTGCCTCAGGAATGACACACTTGTGCTGAAATTTCATAATCGTAACGATTGTAAAGAATAATGTCTAGTCATCTGTCATGGCACAAATGTTTAACAAAGTTTTTATATTGCCAATAAATTGTGGTCTGCAATACATGCCTTTATTTCACAATATATTTTGTATTAAGGCCATAGTTATTTGATTCCTTGGTTTACTGAATTTTCTGTGATCATTTTGGCTCGGGAGGTTGAAAATAAAAATAAATATAATTTGATGTTCGCTAGTCAGTCAGGTCAAATATAAAAATAATAATATTTGGAGATTTTGAATGTTTGGTTGACCGAAAATACTATTATTTATCAATATAATTGTCAATTATTGTTGCAAATACCAGTACAAATATATTGTTCGTATTTGAATGCACAATTATTTTCAAAGTACTGCTTATTAATAATGTTAATATCAGTAATTTTGATAAATTAGATTTTGTTACACATATTCACCAGTAACCAATCAAATTGGCTTCAAATTTGTATCAACCAATACCTGCCTGTCTTTGTTCATGTTCAATGATCACTTCACTCTCTATCTGCTGGATTAGACACAGGAACTTGTTCATTCACCACTTTTTTAAATTATAATTTTCTGCAGACAAGTACAATGCCGGTGGAATATTAATAAAAATAATTGGGCCAGCAGATCCGTAAAGCAGTTAATCAAATAACTATGTCCTAATTACATGTAATGAATGACAGAACCTATTTCTAGTCCTACCTCTGAGCCAATGTCCACACACACTGCTGGTGACCATTGTTGTGTAAATACAAAAAAATCCCAAGGATGAGAACTTGCAGATCTGAAAGAGAATACGGCAATTAGAATTCCAGGAGTAGATATCTGAAACTTTGGTCACTTTTCAGTAATGGTCCTGATTATTGTTTGTATACCGGTGAGACATGTGTCCACCCACCCCACACCCCACACCCCTGTCACTGGTAAATAACGATTGGCTACTGAAGCCCCACTATTTTTGTAACGGAAACTGTCATTGGTTTTGACACAATGTTGTACAAAACTCTGAAACGAATATGAATCCTAGTTGGTGTTGTTATTACTGTCAAGTCGTCAGTCTTCGGTCACTGTTCCTTTGACTTCGGACACACATCCTGGAACATCAGTTATCATAAAAAATGTTGCACCTGTCATTACAATAATGAATCATTTTAGTAGCATCTGACCACATATTTTAGGTGCCTACCCATTTTTGCACATGCAAATATGCTTGTGTCAAGATACATGTGCTTTATGCACTTGCCAAAAAAAATTACGTTTGACAAGATATTACGTAGATATGCAATTAACCAGCTGGTTAATGCAAGTGACCGAAGTTCAGGTATTGACCAATGTCCAAGGACTACCCTGTAGCATAGAATCCATATCTTCATCATGGAACTGTTCTCCACAATGGATACAATAGTATACCGGGCACTAAGTTTAAATACCTACACTGATATCAGGCTCACAACAAGTAAAGTCAAGCTTGACTTCAGCATCCTGAAGAAACTCCTTAGCGATGGGGGAAAGATTAGCTGAAAGTGAAATGAAAATACATAAATTAATGCTAAAAAATATTAATTACAATTGATGTGGCTTGTTAGACCACTAAATCCATTTAATTCTCCAGTAATTTATTTATAAGGATTGACTGCAATATTTCTTATGTTCATCGAGTTATGAACAGAAAAACTGATGAGCAAACCATTGTATGAATCTCTAAACGGATGTGTAAACACACACACACACACACATACAAGCACAACACGTGTGCATGCACACACAGACACATACATGCACACACACACACACACACACAACACACACACACACACACACACAGCATACCAATGAAAAAAATCGCAATAGAGCTTGCCATAGGTTTTGATGTAATCTAACGTATGCATCAATGATAAAATGTAAATTCAGGTGAGATAAAAAAAACAACAAGGTTTTATAGTCTACAGACCAAGTCAGACATTTCAATTTCATTTTCCCCCCATATGGAATTGAGTGCCCTCTTGGCTATCTGGAAATGTATACATATTTCTCCCCCTGAATTTTTATCTACTGATGGTTCTAGCTCAAGGGGCCACACTTAGAACAGAGATACCTACTCATAAACATTGCTATTATATATTATTCTACATACGTGGTGGATTTCTAATGTTGCATAACTTTTCGATAGTTAACAGTGTTGATTTTTTCAAAATGTATTATTCAATGATCGTGACGTTGTAGGCAGGTAGGCAGACATTGACTTTGATGTTATAGGTGCATGAATGCTCAACAGTGAAATCCAGTATCATACACCCTGTTAGCATACACAGGATTTGCTCAGGGGTGTAAAGTTGCACATATGTAAACATACACATATGTAAAAATGCGTTTGCATGTCACTTAAGCAGGGTGAGTAAATTATGTATGCAAAAACTTCGAACAACCTCAATGAATTCCATACCTCTTAATCACTTGGTTAAGTGTAGTTTGAATATATTTTTGATTATTCCAAATGTCAAGGGGAAGGTAACTACATTAACTAGCGGTATAGTCTTTTCCATATAAGTTTACACTGTCGATGGGTGTCTAGCATCTTTACTCTAAAAATACAATTGAAGATACAAAAGCAATAATACGTATGCAAAATGAATGTACTTTGCATTATTAGCTAACATTCGGTCAAAAACCACCATCTATAGCTGTGATTCTGTGATTGCTTGCCCTAAAACCTGCAAAACCTGAAAAGCATATGTGTGTATTATTGCAAACATACACAAATACATTTGCAAAAATACATTTGCATGACCTCCAGACCACATGCAAATTTACTATTGATGTAAATTTGCTTAGGTGTAAATGCATTTGCCTGACATGTATACACACGTGTGTATGTATATTTGCACACCTCCTATGCAAAAGCGTACATGTGAACGGGGTATAATAGTTATATATATACAACATATTTGTGCATATGCGAAAGAACGTTTTTACATTAGATTAGAATGGTAAATTACCATATGTATTTACTTTTATTTGAAAATGATTTACAATTTAATTTAATTTACACATTTAAAAAATAAATAACCAAAACTGCGCATCGTAAGTCATTGAAGATGTAGTTCTAAGATGGCAGCGACCGTGAGATTGACGAGAGGACTGGGAGCCAGTCCCGTAGATTAGCACGATTATATATATATATATATTTAGAATAGCGCTCATACAAATTAAGAAAGATATGGAAGTTCGCTGGGTCAGGACGAGTCGATGTCAACCCATCATTCAATGCACCTTATTCAGATCTTGAGCATTTCCATATGTACAGAGATAACTTGTGTATGAAGATGAAGTTTAACATTGAAAATGTATTTTGTTAATCAACTTGAAAACAAAAATGAAAATATATTTTGATAATTGACTTGAAAACAACCCACGAGATACGAGTGATTACGGAAAATATGTCCCTCGTGAAATTAATGTTCACAGTTCCGAGCTTCACCGAGGAACTCTGAACATTAATTTCACGAGGGACATATTTTCTGTAACCACTCGTATCTCGTGGGTTATTCTAATTATTCAATATAATCATTATAAAGTAATAACCCATCGAAACCTGCCGACAAACAGCTTTATCAAGAGGTCGAACTATCAGTCAAAAACTTGCCTTAGGTCATATTAGTTCATTCATTCCAATTGCAAATGTCTATGACTTGTTGCTGCTTGAAGTGAACTAGTTTATGCATGTTTATGCAACATGAGGAAGAAGTCTAGAAATCTAAGCATTTTTATATTTTTTTTAAAAACGAATGGTACGCATTTTATCTATAACGAAGTTTATGGAGACAAACTCCTTTCAACAGAAGCTGGCCAGGAAAAAGTGGAGATCATGCCGCTGGCCAAACGAGGAGTGTAATGTTGTGGGAGCAAACCGCGATTTGAATCTTTTACAGTGTTTACGGTCATCGTATATTACTGTATGTGGAGCAATATTTCCCGATACCTGTGCCTAGATATTGGTGTTATCTATGTCGACTTGTTTTCGTCTCATATATTTCAGTCAGCTGGTCGACTCGTTTACAAAGGAATGCGTTTGTGCAGTTAATCGAGTCTCAAAGGGAGAACACCCTTCTTTAATACAGTCCACAAACAGCCGTTATAAACTATTCATAAGCAACCCCTCATTTCTATTCAAATATATTTTGTAATATAAATAAACATTCATGCAAAGTTTTAATTTCGTTCGATGGTTTATCTATAAATGTTTGTTTGCACCCATAATTAACATTTTAAACTAAACTACGCTACAATGATTATTTTGATGTTGCGATGTCTTAAAGACTGGATCTATTGGCCTGTTCTTGGAATATGGGTCCTTCATTTCGCGTAATAAATGCATTACTAAATGTTTATTATGGGTATAAACAAACATATAAACATATTCCTTTTGATGAAATCATGTTTTACAAGGTGCCACGCCCACCTCTACAGGAAATGCATCTGTCTGTTGATATTACTTTTCTATTTGCAATATATTGAGAAGGGAATTTGATAACAAAATACCAACACATACCATAGATCTATTTCTAGAATGCCGAGTCTATTCACATGAACAGTGTAGCTTTAGTCGGAAGGACTGGAATGATGGTGCAGAATTCACTATGTTGTTAAATAATTGTATGTATTATATTATACTGTATATTCAAATAGTAATTCGTGTGTGTGTATGTGTGTGTGTGTGTGGGGGGGGGTGCGGGTAATATAGGAAGACGTCTATAGGACTAGCTATCACGTAATTTTAATATCACACGTGTCTCTTACCTAGGTTTAATTATTAATTATATTTAATCTGCAGTCCTACACAAACACACACATACACACACACACACACACACACACACACACACACACACACACACACAAACACACATACAAACACACACACGCACAAAAGTATAGCCCTACACACTTTAAACCCACACGACTGACACATTAATTGCTACACGACATTTGATAAGACTGGTAATCTTGCTACTAAATATGTAATGTCATGCATTCAATAGACATGTAATAACATTCAATGTGGACATACACATACAAGTATATAGTTGTTTTACAGATGTGGTAAAGTTTACCAAAAAAATGCTGAAAATTGTGTGTGTGTGTGTGAGTGTGTGTGTGTGTGTGAGTGTGTGTGAGTGCGTGAGTGTGAGTGTGTGTGTGTGTTTGTGTGTGTGAGTGTGTATGTGTGTGTGTGTGTGTGAGTGTGTATGTGTGTGTGAGAGAGAGCATGTGTGTGTGTGTGAGTGTGTGATAGTGTATGTGTTTATGAGTGTGTGTGTGTATATGTGAGTGTGTGCGAATGCGTGTGTGTGTGAGTGTATGAGTGTGAATATGTGTGAGAATATGTGTGTGTGAGTGTGAGAGTGTGTGTGTGGTTGTTTTTATTTATTTTATTTTATTTTTAATTTGTTTATTGTTTTGTTGTTATTGTTTTGTTTGTTTTTTGTTTTGTTTTGTTTTTGTGTGTTTATATTTTCATTTTGCTATTTTCCATTAATTTATTTATTGGTTTTCAGCTGGATGTCAGAATGAACAATCAGAATGTTCATAGCCCGTTGTTGGTCTAAGTAATTATAGACTGAATTGTAAGGAAATTTAATAATAATAATAATAATAATAATAGTAATAAGCATAAGTATTATGCTCCAAACCTCGTCAAATATATGTATGCATTGCATTATATGATAACTATTGCAATATACATGTACATGTATTCCTCGTATCGACTCTTGTGTATATAATGTAAAGTTGAATGCCTCGGTCTAACAAAACCTGTATTATGCGGTCTCTACATCGTATGTTTGATTTATAACTCATAACCTATTGGTCTAACATATAAGTTAAACAAATATAAATAGATTGTCCCTATACATATTCACTTTTTTTCTCTCCACATTTCACAATTAGCAGTGACAGTACCCGTCAGCCAATCAGACTACAGCTGAATATTTCAACATTAAATGAAGAATGATCCGTAATATATGTAACGTTGTATTTTAATTTAAGATGGCTGTATCTACCCTCATTGAAAAAAAGTGTTCCATTTAAGGAGGTTTGCCTACCTTATATGATTTCGTTTTCATTTACCGGTAATTTGCAGTCACTTTTCAACATGAAATGCCTACTATTATACCTTAAAGAGGCAAGCTCATAGTTGCAAGTATTTTATACATATTTTTATTTTAGTATATTTTTCTAAATAATATTAATAGTTAATAAAACATATGAAAATAAATCTATCCAAGCCGTAGACACTGTAGCACCAATGCAAAGGAGGTATTTTCCAATAGTGCTCTGTTCTAAATATAGACTATTCGCGCGGACCTCGGAGACTATCAGTCAAATCCTACCTTGTAGAAAGCACTTTATAGTGACTGCACGTGTCAATTGTGTAGAATAGGTACACTAAAACACAAGCTGTGTGATTCACAGTAGTTAATCCATCAAAGTTAACTATAGAACAGTTACGAACAGTACATGATACATTGATGTCAGTGCTTCCCGATTAGTCATCAATTCATGTAAATATGTTGCGCGGGCGTTTATAATCACAGTCTTGTTAAGGTCTTGGTTTTACTGGACAACATTAGATTTGCAACCCCATGTTTGTGCCAAATCATGTTTTAAACATATTCCTAATAAATAACACTATCCTCAATATGTGCATTTTCCCTGGATTATTCATCGAGCTCTGTCTAATTAAGTAAAGTAAGTAATATGTCGCCAACGACTGCCACCTTCTGTCTTTGTACCGCGCAGCAAGCTATCAAGGCGTCATCATTTCACGTGTACGTTGAACGACCGCGTAATCTTCTTGTCTTTCTTTGAAGGTCGCAACGTAGACGATGTCGTGAACCAGATTTGCTCTCACCAAGACCGCGGATCATGGTAGACAAAAACAAGTATTTTCAAGAAATATCTACATAATTTAGCATGAGTTACTTTGAAACAACAAAAGGAAAGGTCATATTTTGTGATAAGGTGACAGCAGTGGCACACCTATATGTAGATACATAATGCTTGTCAGTGTAAATCAGAGCGGTGGTGTTTATGATTTAATATGAGTGAGTACATACCGGCCTTGAGACGTGTTGACGTGGTAGAGAAAGGCAGAGGAGACGACTAGGGGGAAAACATACATCGAGATATGCTACAATCAAACCGTGTGTTCATCCCAACAACATAATGTTCCATGTTTATTTATGAAGGGATTTGGGGTATTGTAATCTGGGGTCTGTATTAATAATGAAGATATGACCAGCTGACGGGAAAACAAAAACGATCTATTTAAATATATTGATGTGCATATGAATGCACCAGTTTGTTTACAGGGAATTCTAATTTCAGACCGGGCAACACGTCTTTATGTATTGACGTCGTTAAATGCAAGCATATGCTAATATCATGTTAACTTCCGGTGTCATGTATACCCGTTACATCGAGGAGGTTTCCGGTCAAGTACATAATAAATGCATGAATCTGTCTGGTAGGTGTTCGTAGAAATCCTTATTCTCATACCACAATTAATAAATGGCCGGGTTTGTGGAAGTTAGGTCCTAAAACACAGATCACTAATAGTTAGGCCGTGGTCTGCTTGATGGTACAGGTATTGTACCTTATGCTGTTGGAACAGATTTAAGATGACATGCATAGTGTCAGTGGGGATATTCCATTGGGCAATTGGATAAATGTGCATTTGAATCTCATAATAAACAAGGACGTCCGTGGCTAATGGGAGCAAATCCGTCATCAAAATCAGATTGATGTTTACATTGGCAGGTAAGCTTACACTACCCCCCCCCCTTCCCCGACCCCCCTTCTCCCTATCAATTTTTCAGAAAATATGTACTGATGAAATTGGATATCGCCAACTATATTAAAAACTAATCGTAATAGTCATGATGACCATGGTTGTTTTTTTCCGTGTAGGGTTATGTTTGTGCCAAAGTGTGGTGTCTGAAGCATACTAGTATGTGGTAGATTATAGACGAAAACATGTATTTATCAGGAAGACCTATTGGTGAAAAGACGTACATTTATTAGGTAGACTTCCGGTGAGTCCAAGCATTTATCAGGTAGACTTCCGGTGAGTCTTCCGGTGAGTCCAATCATTTATCAGGTAGACTTCCGGTGAGTCTAAGCATTTATCAGGTAGACTTCCGGTGAGTCTTCCGGTGTCCAATCATTTATCAGGTAGACTTCCGGTGAGTCCAAGCATTTATCAGGTAGACTTCCGGTTTGGAGTACAAATATTTGACAACCTTCTCATCAAGTTTCTAAACTTATTGAAAATCAAGTTCACGGATTAAAATGAACATAATTGTAGACCTGGCCGGACAGCTGGGAGGTGACATCCGTTGATATTCAGTAGTTTATAGGCGGCATTAAAACGCCTGCATGGAGTACATATGTAATTTGCGCACTCATCGAACTATGGAAGCACAGGCGTCATTCTGGAACTCTATAACCATATTGATTCTGTCAATAATGAAATATGAACACCCAGAATACACGTCATCACGGTAATAATTCATTTAAAGAGCCAACGGAAAATACACCTGATTTGCGCTTGTCGAGGCTAGTCGTGTTGCAGTGATGTTTATATTTTTAAATTACACTGTTGTTTTGCATTATATGAGTGTATATTGATTGCTTGTCAGTAAACACATATACTAGCAAAGGTTACAACTCATTTTAAAAGTCAGGTATTAACTTTGCTCATATTTAGCTGACACAAAAATAACCCCATAGCATTAGGAAGATGGTATTTTGAGGCAATAATCATAGAGTTTGTTCGTCACAATACGGAATGATTTATATAATATTATTATTGAGCCCACCCATTGCCACATCATGATAGAGCACCGATGTTTTCTGTAAAGCAAACAGTTGGCAGTAACGGGCTAAGAGTACATGCAGCGTGCATGCTATTGATAGTTTTACCAGAATTCGTCCAGGACCGTGTAAGAGAATCCTGTAAGTTGGACTGCTGCGTGAACGTTATTCATTCAAATCACGTTCCAGGTAATAAGCGATGAAAGTCAAACTTGTTGGCAGCACAGCTAGGCAATGAAGTAGCAGGAGCCCTTTCAACACCATTCATAAAGACGAGATCAATGTCTTTGTCTGACGTATTGATACGGTTATAATTCTGTCAGATTAGGTTACCATGCCTAAGTCAACACCGCCCCCGTCTCCACATCGATTAACTACTAACCTAACATGACAAGTAATGTTGACCAGTAGGGTTAAACAGACGTGTGCACCACGTGGTCGCATATCCTGTCAACAGAACAACTTCTTCGCTTCTACTGTTCCGACGCTGCGGATGTAATTTTAGTTTTGGTTTAGTACGGAGGCACGCATCGATATTTTGGTTACACATTACAGCAAATTACACATATACAGCAAATTACACATGCTTCGTATAAGGGGTATTCCATGGTGTGGGGCATCAGGCTTTCATGTAAGTTGCCTCAATGGACAACGCAACAATAGGAAACAAATGTCAGCGTTAACGACGTTATGTAATGATGACCATAACATAGGATAAAGAAAAACAACGTATAATATTTGTAGAACAGTAGAACAACAGAAAATAATTCAATATATCGGTAGCCAGCTAAATTCAAATGTTCAATGACATTGAGAGAATGGCATTGGGGCAAACGGACGGAACAATACAATCATGGACATCAACGTTTAATAGTGGACAAGATATCATACTTGACTCCATGTAACAATTAGAATAATAATGATGATCGTAAGGTATATGCAACAAGCAAGATCAAAGTATGCAATGAGCAGATCTGGAAACAATAGGGAATTATGTGGCAATACTTCCATTGGATCGATTCAATAATGTGTAATATAGACAGTTAGAGCCATAACATTTGGGAGCAACTAATCATACAGACTGTGAATTATAAACCTTACATGTGAATGGTCTATTTTCATATTTATTTCTATTTTTGAATTGGGGTTTAGAGCTGCTTTCAAGATTCTTTCACTAATATTACTGCTTGTCAGTTTAGGGCCGAATGAAACCCGCAACATCTGTAGCGCAGAATGTTTAAGTAAACCTGCGAGCACCGGTGGACTATACGGTATATTAGTATGGTCTCGGATTCAACTGAAGTTATATGAAAGAGAGAGAGAGAGAGAGAGAGAGAGAGAGAGAGAGAGATAGAGAGATAGAGAGAGAGACAGACATAGAGAAGGGGGTGGAAAAGGGGGGGGGCATATATACATACAAATAAAAAGAGAGAGACTTCCCGATAGCCTGACATACGCATCTACTCATTTAACAGTTTGTTTTACAGTAAAGGGAGATTACTCAAACAGGAATGAATCATTGAATGGGAAAATCACTGGTCGCAATATTAAAGAGAAGGATTCAAAGTGGTCTTGTCAAAGAATTATTAACATATTGATAACTAGTGGGACATGAGGAATACATAGCTGGTTGAATAAAGCATGAATGTGAATGAATCAAATGCATACAGAAGTTCCATGTAACATTTGGTAGACCATTCAGTAGGACAACGAACTTTGCTTGTATGTATCGCAGGCACTGACCATGGACCATAAGAAAACTGAATGGCATTAAACATGTTTAAAGGTGGGCAGCATGCATCTTCTATGCTACAATTCTGCCAAGGGAAGTTGTAAGGTATGGACAATAGTTACAATGTATATTAGATCTTGTATTTTGTTCACTCGTGTCCTGTTATGTAGTATATACACATGTCCTAGATATCTTAGCTTTATTTCTAATATGATAGGATAATTAATAGGTTGATGCCATCAACGTCATGCCTTCAAATTATTGTCATAATAAAAAGACACTCTCAATTATTAACTTTCTAACATAGCTAGCTCATCATGCTCTCAGAACCGTCTGTTGTCTGTCTAAATCTGGAAACCATGAAACAAGCAATTTCTTAAGAAAGGTTGCCTGGTATTTGCCAGATCTAGGCATCATTAGCCGAGGCCTGGTGCGGACCATCCTTGTTTCCTGATTTAGAAAGGTCATTGAGAAAGCACAATCTTTCCTCTGTGAATGAACTGATCAGATCACACTGTCCATTCACCCGTCTGTAGATTATAAAACAATGCTCCGTCACATCCCGCAGCTTACAGTCATACGTCTGACAGGGAATACGTCTGTGGGGGCCAGATATAATGTTTCCCATTAGAGCTATTCTGGTATCCTCTATTACACTTTGTGATCGATTGCAGTGTTGAATTTTAATATAAATAGGCGCCATCAAGGTAACTCGCGCGTATGAATATTGACTGGCCCTGTCACTCCCGCATTCCAAAACAGTCCCTCTCCATACTCCCACATCATGTCACGTGATTAATGCTTTGCATTTAAATTGTCACGGAGATTCATGTCTTTAATATGTACATTGCCCTACAAGATTACGTAACAGCTTTGAAACCCTTATGGTTGCCATGATGTAGTGCCATGTACCCTGTACATGTACGATACTATTGAAATTAAATCTATCCGAATACAATGTGTTGCCATACTATCGATTAGCATGTCAATTGTCTCAAATACCATACAATCTGTCCAACTGCTATCTGTTTAAATACTTTTTTTCCCCCAATTGCATCTGTTTAATTAACGTCAATGGAGCTTGTAACCATTCGTTGAATTACCATTAGTTAATGTATCGGACTCCTAATTGCTATCATCACGAACAGTACAAATATTGTCAGTTCTAGTAAGATCAACAAGTACATGTTCAATTAACACTATTCATGTTACTATTATTCCTATACCAAGCAATGGCATCACGATGGACAATAATCCTCTCAATGTCCTTCAATTCCAATTGCCATGTGGTTTATTTTTGAATTGACTATACCACCGCCTTGTTAACCAACACGTTTTAACTGCTATAACTTATTTATTTTTTCGATCTTTCTGAAAGTTTCAAAACTGTTCCATATCAACTGAGTGCCAACCACTATCTGTAGACTTATTCCGAATCGTCATTATACGATGTCACGCTAGAATACAGGCTGAGGACTAAACACATGAAACAGCTATAGGAGACAACGGTTATTAAGTTTGATTATGCATTCCTCTGTGTGACCAGATTGCTCTCAGGGTATCTGCAATTGCTGTATGTATCATTAACCCGTATACTGGGATGAAACCGACTAGATTACGAGCATAAGGTCGATTTGAATCAGCCGCACTGATTAGATGCGAGTAAGTTCCATGATTGTGGTATTTGGTGTCGCGAGGACGTGATTGTTGTAAACACCAGGCCACGATTCATTGCAAGGAGATCTAGTGAGGGCTTCAAACAAGCTCATTCTGGCTGCGATACATAGTGGGTCGAGATCCAAGGGTGCATAGAAATAGAGTTGAACAGTAATGAAACCGGTGTCCGACGGGACGGGTGAGTCAACCTCCGCCCACACACCGGAGGCGGTCTCATAGTCAATTGCAACTTCACTTCCGCTATAGAGTCATGTGACATTGACGAGATGAATTATCAGCTCGCTCGTATATTCCGAATCCGACGTGAACTGGCGATATACAGACCGTGACAAATGTTAATATGTCTCTCTGGGACAGCAAATTTTTACGACCAGCTTAAAATAAGAATGCAATATGTTTCTAATAACACAGTATATATTTAAATGAAAATATGCTAATAAGAAGATTACTTTTTCTATTGGTATACGTGCCTCTAACAACAGTTAGCTCCAATTTACAACATCCATACATACTAATAACCGGAAGTGACAACATCGTGTGTCATTGGCTGAAGCATTAATTTTGGATATCATCTAGCTTATTATTTTTTTTGGTTGTGTCTTAGTAGAAAAGAAAACATTACCAAAGTCTACAATAGGATATGCAATAGTATTACCCCCAGCGTGGTGTTTTAATGTGTGTCGAATGAAAACCATACGTACCGGGCGGTTATAGCGTTCCCATTGGTTGAAATACCAGGACTACTTTTGACAGTACTCACAGCACTCGACACAATCGATAAAAACCGGAAGTTATTAGGTTAAATACATAGAACAACAACAAAAGAAAACTATAGACTTGTTACCTTAAATTTATTATTATGTGATCAGTTCACAACATGAGTATCAACGAAATGATATGTGATAAATAAAATGAATGGTAAAAGTATATCAAATAGATTTATCTGATATCTTTGGAAACCCAAAAATAATATCGTCTGCTTGATTACAAAAGCAATACAAAGTCAATGACATTCCCAACAAATAATCGGAATAAGTTCCTTCTCCGACAAAATAAAAATATATTTACCGCGCCAATTCCAATATATCGGGGAATCCTCAATGTCAAAATTTGCTGCACGTGGAAAGCGTACGATAATCCAGTTTTGAGCACTTTCTTGAAATTCAAGTTGAATGTTTTGAAAACAGCGATATTCGTTCAATAACGTATACACTCACTGATGATTTCTCCATCTGTCTTTGTTATTAATCCAATGAATTTAGTATGATTCGATCTTGATCGTTATTATAGTATCTTCTAGTAGCCTATTTGTTCCTGTCGACCACACGTTCACGATCAGCTGATGATGTATACTATGACTGTTCACACACCTCTCCTCCCGCACTGACAGCTAGATAGATAATATTTATTAAATATTTACTGATAGCGGTGCTTAGGCAAGTTGTTTTTTCATTCTCGACTCTCATCTATGTTGTTATAAGAAATAATTTTCATAGAATTTTTTTATTACGTTAATCAACACATTTTATCGGAACTACGTTTGATTGTTGTATAGTCTTTCGGACGGTAGTAAACTGTATTTAGAGGGAACTTGGTATTAGACCGCATATATATTCGTTGCTATCAGTAAAACATCGTTTTTGATTGAATCTACATTTATCACATAACACAGGAGTTTTGGAGTGTAATAAACCCATGCTATAAATATAAATATTTTCACAAGAGCAATAACACAATAGATTTTTATAATTGTATTCATAGGGGTTTCAAAGTCCTTTTGGAGCTCTTTTAGAGCTTCTTGCGACTTAATTTGTCGAATATGAAATTAAAAGATTTCTTCAATTAAATATGCAAAGACATTTATTAATATTTACACATTTACTTGGAATTATATTTTGTCCGCGTGCTTTAACCCAGTTCCCAAGGCGTTTGCCTATATATAGTGTTTGTGACAATATTACAATAGTTTCTACAGTTATGTGATAAATAGAATCTCACATTTGTGTTCACATATTACTGAATTTAGTAAACTCGTTGGCAAAAATTATATTAGTATAATATCAGTTTTGCCAACTCGTTTTATAAATTCAGTATTATATGACCACTCATGTTGTATTTTATATATAGAGGATCTAACATGAGTGGTCATATAATACTGAATTTATGAAACGAGTTTGCAAAACTGATATTATACTAATATAATTTTTGCCAACGAGTTTAATAAATTCAGTGACAATAAATAAGATAGTACACGATGTTCTATTTAATATCAACTTATGTCCCTCATGAAATATTATTTTTATTTGCACTCGCTGGAGATGCAAAAAGTTTCAACTTCCGTGTATACTTTTGCCGAAACTACTTTCATTGGAATGTCAGCATTGTTCTTTTACCTCATGGCTGTGACGTCACAGTGGAATCTGTTACAACAGTGCATCATTGTATTTTACGCTTATTTCCTTTCTAGATGCAGGTTTTCATGACTCATCTAGTCCATTGCCATATTTTGTGTACGTGTACGTCATCTAACAACTAAATGAATCTAACGTTATAGCTACATGATTCCAGTTGCAGCTAGTATCAGATTCTAACAATAATATCATGTCTAACGGTTTAAAGATCGCGTCATCGTAGCAGAAGTTTGTCCATTGATAAACAGCTAGTATAATATGCATTTTAAGATTCAGAACATGGTCAGTACCTCTCACGAACTCCTAACTTCATTTTGTTTTAATAACTGTTCCTTACCGATCATATTTATCAAGAAAATGCTCTACATAAAAACGAGTCGACAATCGGAAGACCACACTGAAAATGTCCGTTTGATTGTATTAATACGCCACGGTTTATGAAATCATCACTGCCATTAGAAATTAGTTCGTTAAAAATTATAAGAAATGAACGTCATTTTATGGCTGTTCACTGAAGTATGAACGATTTGAAGGTGCTGGTTACTCTGGTGAGAACGTCGTCGCAAGTTTCGACGTTCACACGCAACAATTTGTCATGTAAACTTTTCTCACGTGACCATGATTTAGCCAATCGGCAGTCGCGAAATCGTGTACAAACGTAATAGTAAGAAAGTATTGCTATATAACTGTCATTCTTCCCTGAAGATTTATTTGATGATACATGTAGGAGAAGAATTGTATCTCTCTCTCGATCTATGGATTCTAAATTGCATTACATATTTTCATATTTTGTGCCGATCCTCGTGTCACAAACTTTGACACCCAGGTCACACACCTGGGTATAAGCTCGTCCCACTACCGGGTTTGATAATGCGCTATTGTTTCTGTATTTACGATTTAATTATCACTATCAGTGAAGAATTACCATCCCGCAACCTCTGTCCTTGATCCACGAGAAAGCTTAATCTTTCAGTGTTATATTCATTTAATAGTCGCCGTACTATCTAACCTTTCTACATGTGTGTATATTCATACCACAAGGACAGAATCAGAATGCAATCAGTTAGTCCCAGTCTGTGAGACAGAGAGTAGATAGCTAGAGAATGTTCATAAGAAAGACACCGACCGGCACCAGACCTGTGGGTTCATGTGGGATCCCGGTCTGTGTGCTAGGTCCAGATTGTAACATGCGCCTACATGTATGTTGCAACGAATAAAAGTAAATGTCGACTTTAACATCACTTTTCCTTCATTACCGGACTATCCGAAGTGTGGACGTCAATCTACTCATCAACGACACTGACTACAACAACAGCATCAGCAGTGGCTACATCCCCAATCAAACAGCCAGGCAATCAATCATCCTATCAGCGCCGGACAGTAAATATCCTAACGTGTACATTCAACACATTCACAAAGGACAGCTTCATACTTCCACAAACCCACATTCAAGGGTGAAACGCTTATTTACTGTTTATTTGACTGTCACACAGATGGCTGATCAAGCTGTTTATACGACGGTCACCAAAGTCAAATGATCATGTGCGTTTCTCCCTACGACTGATCTAACCGTTTCCTTGCAGTTTCTTGGACTGTTCCTATGACGGATCAACCGTTTTCTTGGACCAGTTCCTTAGACCGATTCCTCCTAAGACTGATCTAACTGTTTTCTTGCACAGTTCTGTAGACCGTTATATTATGAAAACAATTTTGAATTCGCCGTTCTTGATGATTTTAAAGTCGAGTTTCTCTTGAATACAAGGGAATATGTACATGTGAATATGCAAAGAAACGTGCGTCAAATGAACTGCAATAACATTTATCAGCTGGCCATTTGCATGTCATGGTTGGTAGTTTAATAAATAAAATACTAAACTCGCTTCAGTGTGATACAATTTTAATTTTTCGCTCGTCAGATGCCAAAACGAAAAACAAACAAAAATACATTCACTCGTTTCATAAAAATGGTATCACACGGAAGCTCATTTAGGATTCTCTATTTAGTTAGCAGTCGTTTTAAAGCTGAAGCGTCACCAAAGCTGCATACGGTATAACTATTTTGTAATGGTACCTGCAACATGCTCTGTGCGCACTACGTAAACATACTTTGACTATTAAAGTATTTAAATGGCTTCAATCTGTGGTTATAGCAAACACTAATAGCCATTAAGAAAAACAATTGCGGCGTTAATATCCTTCTGCAAATTGAACCAGTGAGCAGTCATTACGTAATGCCTCACTCCCACCAAACCACTTGCACATGTATAACTGAATACATATTTATATATCTAACGTTGGTGGTTTTCGGAGAATAAAATGTCTGTGTGTCTATACATGTTCAACTTTATCTGCTGCGTATAAAATGTATCTACGGACATGAGACTAATTCGTGCACGTATGGACAGTGACATTGCAGCCATATAACCGTACACCAAAGGCCAAACTGTGCTCGTCTTTATGTATGGTTCTAGTGTGCTCCAGGAATACTAACGTTATCAGGCGTGCAGTGTGGGGGAGAGGAATGCTCTCAAGTGGATATACGCCACGTTCAATTAGTGTGGCTACAACGCAAACCCTTAACGGTGTGAACTTTCAATGAACAAATGTAACTATTTACTATGCAACATTCATGCAAGTGTCATGGATTTGTCGCTTTTGACAGAAACGTTTTGACCAAAGCGTATGCATTGTGTATTTTGTTCATATCGCAATTCAAATCCCAATTATATTATAATATAATAATCATGACATCAAAATAAATACTTTAGCAGAGATATTAAAGACATGCACTTTCAGTCAATAAATTCGTTTTGAATCAGAACTACTTTAAATGTCATCTATTTATATTCAAAGTAAAATTTCACTTCTCATATATATAGATATATATGAAAGATTTGATGTCACCAGAAATATGCCTTGTTACTTGTAGCCTAGGAGGAACTCTGTGACACGCCGCTGGCTGTTAAGTAAACCTTTGAATGGAACGTATATTTCAGCGGTTATTTCCCTTTGATAATATATCTTAAAGAGTGTTATGTATAGAGAAATAACTTGAACGGGTTTCAAACAGGAATGTAGAACTATACGCGATACTACACCCGCCCTACTCCGCCGTCGCTATCTGCGAGTGGGCGTCAGACAAGATATGTTTTTGCAAAGTAAAATTTGCTTAGATCATTGAGAACATATCCTGTTAATACTGAGAAATGATTTCACTAAGTACAGTATCAATTTCAGCAAATTTCACGCAATTTCCATGTAATGATTCAAGCTAGAGTTGATTGTCTGTGATACTGTAAAACAGGTATTATTCGCGTGCCTCTAATTTTCACGAAATTCACTATGTGTATTTGATCGTGAATTTAAGAAACACGCGAATAATATACTAGTTGACTATAGAATGAGGACCCACTCTCTGCCCAGGTCGAGACACGTTGATAGTTATCAAAATACGTTCGGGCTGAAGGCCGTTATTAGATGACAATACCTTGTTAAGTTTGATTTGATTGTAGTTATGTAACGACACCCTAAACAGTGGGGTCATTTAATTATCGGCTGATCAAGTTCAAGTGTAGCTGTTCAAGTGTAGCTGTTCAAGTGTAGCTGTAAATGCATTGAAATGCCATGTGTAGCATAATAATGTCACTTCCGTTTCGAGAATCTACCGCTGTGAGCAGGAACTGAGGTTTGCGATCTCGTTAAATTACGTTAAAAAATAAATAAATAAACAAAATTGGACAACCTGAATTCTACAAATAATGAATATGTTTTTTTACTTACTTTGTACAAAATCGTGAAAATTGCGAGCCGCTAAATATAACCGTTTTACAATATGATGTACGTCATTTCATAGAAATCTGATATAGTTAGATAGAAGTGTGGGAGTGTGTCTGCTATGAAAACGTGTACAGGGTTCCGTGTACACTTACACGTATAAATGTATTATAATTATAGTAGATTAATGTACGTATATAACCTAAAATAGCTAGCACGACTATTTACAAATGCAAAACATAATCACAACAAATCTATTCGGGTTAGATCTATATATGTAGATATCGACTTAATGTATTGTAAGCCCAAAGATAAAGATGCGCAATACTGTGTGTGTATGTGTATATATATAGCAAGCATAATAAATAATTACATTGTCCTACGTTGATGGAAGCCATGCTTAATTAATTGGATATATTAGGAATATTGTTGACTATGCCTTAGTTTGATCCTACCACTGACATCAATACAAAACAAAGTGCGAGTACAATAGGTAATCCAACAATTAAATACACGAGTATTAGAGATATGGGAAAACGAGAAGCTAACTTGAATCTTGGTTAATTCTAATTACACGTACACTGTACAATGCGATGACAGAATGGTCAGAATGGACGTATAATCTAGTAACTAACTAGATTGTAAGAAACTGATAGCACGATGTATTAAAGTGTACAAGTGTGGAGATATGGGCGTTCGGAAGGTACCAGAACCATATAGTGAGGCAGATATGTGACATGATTGTGCATTTTGTGATAAAACTTGGCACAATGTTAGATAAACATATTCTAAAAATATTTAATATGGGAGCCAAGCTGAAATATCCATATTATGGCCGCCATCTTGATTTACAAAATGGCAGCCGTTGTTTTAGCAACATATACATATCTTGCATTCCACATCATATCAAAAGGTCTATATTAATAGGGGAAAACATTTATTTATGGTCCCCTTTGGACAATTGTATGTGCCCCATGGCCATGTGCTATGTGTATTTATCGTATACCATAATATTTATAACATATAATAGTTTAGGTATTTTAGGAAGAAACAACACATAAATTAAGCCCACTCATAAATTGTGAAGACTTGCATTTATAGTGTGCATTAAGCATGAGAGTGAAGTAATATCTCGATGAATTGTCCTACTGTAGAACCATAGTAGCTCAACCAGCTACAACTGAAAACTGCCAGCTCCATTGGACCCACAACAATACAACCAGCTAACAGTTCAAGCTGAAAAGTGATCTGAAAATACATCTTGAATTCTTAAATGGGTGATAAATTACTAGGCAACTATTTGAATCAGAAACATTATTTTCATAACAAAATATACCTTCTAATGCGACTTAGATATCTATAAATAGTGGCGGCCATTTTTGAAATCAAAATGGAGGTCAAAATAGGGATATTTCAGCTTGGCTCCCACCCTGAATCTTCTTAGAATATAATTATCTAACTATGTACCAAGTTTCAAGCTTTTATCTCAAAATGCACAATTCATGTATTTTTTGTTACATAGCTGCCCCACTAATAGGGCTAAGAATGCTGAGTATCGATGACGAGAATCTTCTCCAACAACGTAATTGTGCTTTGTGCATTCATGGGTTCATTTTATGTTTGATTGAAAGCCCATCGTATTTACAAAGAGCATGTAAAAATACCCGACACACACACAGACAACGTATATTTGTATTAATAGAAAATGCAATAGCATAATAGATATCAAAATAGTGGATAATAAAATCTTAATGTGTGTAAATATAGAAGCACGGAATGCTTGCGTATGGACAATGTCTGGTCTCAGACTTTCTTTACCCGTCCGGCGCCATCCCGCAGTCGGGTTCATAGCTCAAGTGAGATCACGACCTCTCGTGGTATCAAGCTATACATAGCAGACTACGTAAACGTCTCTCGTTCATGAATGGATTCAACAGGATGGGACTGCAAGCTTATGTCTTCATTGATTGCTCGCTTGGGAGAAGAGAGGAAAACATATATTATGTGAAAGATCGTAATGGCTATTTCATGATGCTATCACTTCCCGCAGATCGCTCGGGTCTTTAGAGCAATATATATTTTCACGTGAATGGTCTGATAAACAGACAGGCGAAAACGCTATTATATGAATAGCGCACGGGCCACTAGAGGAACATCGTATCGCGTCTAGAGCCGGTGACCAGAGGTGGTAGTGTGTCGGAATACATAGTTATGGTCTGACTTCGAAGCCCGCTCTGGAGCCTGGGTACTGATCCGCGTTGGATAACGCTTTCACATGCGGGGGAACGTACAGTTAGAACTATCGTATTTCTTTCATCGTTATTTAATTTCAAGAACACCAAATGAATTAGCAGAGCCGTTCATGCAACAATAATTACAGGACAACAGACAGACATGCTGACTGATAGGAACACAATTGCGTGGACTCCTCGCCTCCCCGGAGGAGGTATGGCATGAGGTCTCGTGGTGCATATAGTTCATGATGCTTCTGACAACACATTCCAAATTGGTTAGAATAATATTGCGTTACACTAATACACCCCACGATCATATACGTATTAATATGTACGCCGAATACTGCAGTGGTTCGGAAGGCCAACATTTAAGTTTTCAAGTTTTTATTTTCTCCACGGACCAGCACCTGCAGTGGTACAAGAGAATATACAATAAATAGTTTGACCATTATTTTGTTTGATATTGAGTGACATTGCACGGATTAGTATTCGTAGTCATTAGTAGTGATGTCATCACGACGTCTCTATATGCCATCACCTGGGATGAGCGTGTGTTAGATGGACACTACCAAGAGCATGAACAAACTGCAGGTGCACTTATCTAACGTCATGTTTCATTTTAACATTATTTGTTAAAACAAACTGTAGCATGGTATTGTTCTAGTTACATACCAAGTGATTACAGACTTTACACTATAGGTTGCAGTGACACATTATGTGTTGATTGAAACGCGGTGTGTGCAGTGTCAGCACAGGTGCCACTCATAGTATCCATGTGGCAGATACACGAACTTAGTCATACATTATTATACATTATATTGTGTGTGTGTGTGTGTGTGTGTGTGTGTGTGTGTGTGTGTGTGTGTGTGCGTGTGTATATGTGTGTGTGTGTGTTGTTTGTTATTTGTTTGTTTGTATCTATGTGTGTATGGTTTTCTTTTTTTTTTGTAATGGGGTTTAGAGACGCGACGTTTAACCCTCTCCATGCTGGAGGCAACCGGAGACACATTAAAGAGCAGTGCCTGTGTGCAACCCAGCAGGGAATAGGTTTATTGCATTAATACATAGATCATCATACACAATATATATTTCTGTGCGTACGTGTGTAAAATCATCAAACTGGACATAGTAGACAAAAACAACTGTACAAAAAATACAATAATCGGCTTCGGCGCGGGTAACATTGTTTTGCCATCAACTCGTATACCGTAATTTTAGAGAATGCCTATGCAAAGAAATGAGTTTAGGTTCTTCTAGTCTTCTAAACCATGTTTATAGATACACCTTTGCAAAGCAGATATATTTCAAGCAATGCATTAATGTGGTATGAATTGTAGTTATAAGTAGGACTATACGTTTGAGCGCATCATGGGGATTTATTATGCTAACACTAATCAATTAACATGCATGTGTTAAAGTTAAATTTGCAATGGCTAAGGCTGCATTATATAAGGTCTAATAACTGCTCCCTAAAAACAAAATGTGGGCCTACGTTCCTGTATAATACGTACCGGTATTCCTGTACACTACGCACCGGTGTTTCTTGAGAATGTGTACCGGTGTTCCTGGAGATTGCATACCGCGCACGAACAAGAGCAGACCGTGAACATGCTCGCTAATTTCAAACGCATTTTGTCAGTTTGGATATAGTTGTTACTCGGTGGGTCAAAAGTTAAACCTCGGATCGTGATATCTCGCCCATGTGCGGCATACAAACAACGCAACACCACCAAACTATGAAACCTCTCGTGAATTTGGCGCGTTAATACATATATATGGCTCGCCTATCTCCACACAGCTTACAACCACTCTCTGACCTTTGCCCTCCCAAACAGATCAATCGCCATCGACGTCACTTCGCATGCGTAGTGACGTCATTAGGATGAGGCTCGCATTTTTTTCCGTCCATACCTCCCTTATGTAACCTATGCGTAATCTAACGGCAGGGTAAGCGGTATGCATGGTTGGCCTGGCGTTAATTAGCGGACGTCATGTTATACAGGTGAGATACCGCGAGAAAGTCAAGGTCACGTTTCTGATGGCAAAGGGAAACAAAGATATGCGTTAAATAATGTTAGTAAAGCTTGATATGTTCTTCCGAATTAATGACATTGATTAATTAGAGAATAACCCACGAAATACGAGTGATTACGGAAAATATGTCCCGAGTGAACTTAATGTTCACAGGTTCACAGTTCCGAACTTTAACATTAATTTCACGAGGGAAATATTTTCTGTAACCACTCGTATCGAGTGGGTTATTCTAATTATTCAATATAATCATTTTAATGTAATAAACCATTG
>JAUTBT010085458.1:0-51289 GCA_032361225.1 Lepetodrilus schrolli | reverse complement strand
ATCAGGGAATAGCACCCCTGAACCGTGTATTACCCTGCGATAGTTTTGTCAGAGCTACAACAGCGTCTTCATTCAATCATATTGGGTGGCGCTTAACTTATGATGAGGTGTGTATATATAGGCGGCTCGTCCCGTAGTGCGGAAGGTCGCGCGTTCGATCCCCGGTCGCGTCATACCAAAATACTTAAAAAGATGGTACTTGTTGTTCCCCTGCGTGCGCTCAGCATTAAAGGGGTAAAGCAATAATTGGTCGGCTCGGAGTCAGTATACTATGTCTGAGTGGGGTACTAGTATCCATGTTCTATCTGCGGCATATGGTATTCCAAGTGAGCTAGCACTATAAAAACGGGTGGAAATCTAGACTAGTACAAGCAGTACAAATAGATACAAGCCACGATTTGAGTGGACAAATCTTGAAAGTGGCTTTAAATCCCAAATTAACTCCTATATAATACATGCTTATTAATTGGAATTACAGAAACATATATCACAATATGATTTAAAATAATGTATAATATGAATACTACAAAGTCAACCATATACTAGTACATCGTATGCGATGTCCAAATCCAGATATGCTCTTGCTGTAAGGAATGCTGCCAAAAAGCCTGACACTGTGGCGGTTGTCAGCTGGAGAATGTTTTACAGGACATCCTCAACACGTGTTTGTTCTGTTAGAGGAAGTCGGGTTCACTACGCTGACAATTACTGTCATTGCGACCCTCTAGGAAATAAAGTACGTGCACACCATTCTTTACCTACAGTGCGAACTGTACACCAACCCGTATCTTTTAGACCCGTTCAAGATCACTTCCTATAGCGTTCGACAGTAAAGAATTCACACTACACGACTTTGTCATTATTCATTCAAATCTCTATCAGTGACTATCTAGAATCAATATTTTAGATAAGACTTATAGATCTACAATTTTAGAGAAAGGATTTCCCCTGTTTACAAGGAGTTCACCTATCTGAAGAACGTGGCATAGATCAGGAACGGTGGCGACTATAACATACTGTGGCATGTTGATCTAGTCTAGAGACATTTCCCTCTGGTAGGACACCAACCCAGCATCTTTCGACCACGCCAAGGAGATGTGACCCTTCGTGTCCTGAATGTATTGGCAATCGTAATTTATATTGAATCAAGAAATGTAATTGACTTCTGAGTGACTCATCACTATGCTCAAATATTTTCAAATCTGAATAATTTATCCATACATAAATACACATGTATTCAATGATAGATACACGTAGTTGTAAATCGCATCAATGGTATGCATGGTATATAGTAATGGTATCTGACGTGTAATGCTATTAGATTTACAACTCGCGTAAATGTCTTCAAATGTATCCATAATGTTCATAATCTGTATCAGACCTCATCATTGCGCGGATATAGTAACATTCCAAGAATTCCACAAAATCCAAGAACTGTTTTGGTCAAATACTATATATATCTATGTATAAATTATTTAAACCTAAAGAATAATAATATGAAATCAAATTAAGTTTTAGGATTGAAATACAAAACATTGTCTTTAATATTTCTTTATAAGGTTAGAATTGTATTGGTTGAAGTTTGTCTGGATTCCACGTTATTGAGATCTGGCTATTGACATGAAGTTGAGGTACATTATCTCCAACATGTACATAGCCAAAACGTAATGCCAAATTATGTCGGACTCAAGTGTTGTCTTTACCAAATACCTGTGAAGTTCATTTTCACAGACCGAAAACAAAGCACCATTTTGATTCTTATGCCACAAAAATGATAGACTTTTCTAACCAAACACAAGATTGTTGAGCAAGCCTGCCATATGAATCATGGTGATATTTGGTGTAAAATTCCTGCCATTGATCTTGGACGATGAGGTGCTCAAGTTAGGTCACGGGCATCAGAGCTAAACATGTGTAGACATTGCAACCATAGTTTAGCCCAGGAACAAGACATTGATTTGTAAGCACTCCTGATGTTCATGCATTGATTTGTGATTTGTGATACATACAAATACTTTATTGTTATTAGAACACACTACCTATAATGAATTAATGTAATCTATTCAGGATCATCGACAGAAACTTGTTCCTATAGCTTGTAATGCTTGATGTTGCTATATGACGTACTCATCTCTTCTAGATTTTTAGTTGTTCATGTAGTTATTACCAGGTACATACATGTATACAAGTAAATCCAGTTTCACGCACAACTATTAACAAATATACACAAACTTAAGACCAAAACCAGAATGTCGGGTGTCTAAGTTTTAGCATTTCTCTATCTATACGAAAGTTTTAATATATGATTATTAAATAATAGTTGTCACCCAGACATCATTTTCTGTTACCTGTCATGTGTTTTACTGTCGTGTTTTACTGTCATGTGTTTTACTGTCATGTGTTTTACTGTCATGTTTTTACTGTCATGTGTTTTACTGTCATGTTTTACTGTCATGTTTTACTGTCATGTTTTACTGTCATGTGTTTTACTTCATGTTTTACTGTCATGTTTTACTGTCATGTTTTACTGTCATGTTTTACTGTCATGTTTTTTACTGTCATGTGTTTTACTGTCATGTTTTACTGTCATGTTTAACTGAATTTGTCTGCTCTTTAGATCATTACTCGTTCGTAAATAAATGTGCTTTTCACATTGCGGTGGATACTAATTTGGTTTAAGTAACGATTGATTGCTGGTGATTTAAAGAATTGCAAATTTGAAGTTCGCGTTAAACATAATTTAAGTATACAGGTATATTCACCTGTCAATCAACTCTTCCACACCATCGTGTACCTAACACAATTTACGCTCGAGCGATATTCCAAAGTGACTTATTATTAGTGGTGCCGATCATTATTAGCAAAGTCTCTACAAACAACATCAACCAATGAGCTATAGTTAAATATATAGTGTTAAAATACAAGGTCATTCTTGAGAGTAGTAAATTAGTATCAATGCATATACTAGAAAAGTCCTGGTAATAGTACCATTTCTATTGTCATCTTTGGCTTGTCACATCATACGCATTGGAGAGTGAACGTAAAAATATGAATAGTAAATATTCATCACAATCCATTCTCAAAGCAGTGCATGTACCAACTGCTTAGTGATAATCCGTTTATATAGGTATAGCCTCTGATTAAGCTTAATTAAGCATGAGTTAAACCACAGATTACCTACTAAACCCAGCACTGTGATGTGCACACAAGTATCTGTGTGTATGTCTTACTGTGTACGTGTTATGCTTAACATTTGTTGATTCCGAAGAATGTACCACACCAGTTTACTCACGAACACGTCAATATTACAATCTCTTCGAATCCAAAACTAAACATCTTTCTAGAATAAGAAAGACAATAATACACGATATTGCACAGTATATGCAAGATGGCGCATTCAAATCAACAAAAGATAAAAGACAGGGCACGTTTATGTTATATGTCTTCATAAAGTGAATATATTGAAAGAAGACATGATTCACATAATATACATTCAGTAGAGGCCGTGGTTATACGATTGTGTGCACTTGACCTGTGTGGTGAAGCATTACAGTATTTGGGAATATTTCAAAATGCTTGGAATTTGAAAATGAAAGACAACTGGAAATCTACATATACATAGTGACAATGCTTTATCATAGGACTATATACATATTAGAATACTATACGATAGGAATGTAGCCAATTTTACAGCAGGTTCTAATGTTCATCCAACACTATTATTAAAAAAAAGGCTACATATCATATTCAAATAGTATGTAAAACATTAAAATAATTTTGTTAAACATTTGTACAGTGAAGATTGATTGCTGGGAAAATATATTATATAATCTTAAAACTATTAGTCAGGACGCACAAAGGTCTGTAAACTCAGACCGGTTACTACACTCGGTTAGTGAGATGACAAACATTAATGTTCAATTTAAGGAAAACCATGATCTCATTCTGTAGCTAGACTACATACTTACATACACTCCCAACCTGCGTGTTCTTGCACGTGCATTCAATACAAATTGGGCATGTGACTTGAAAGAGATGTCTACTTCAGTATATCCAGCACGTATTTACGTCCTACACCTTTTGTTTATCATGAAGTGCAACGTGTTGACACCTTCTTTGACGGAAGGTGTAAAGATATTCTGGGAACTTAAATATATACTGTGCAAGCAATGATGTTGACTGATAAAGACTACGAAAATAATTGCTTTATCTATAGATAAATTGTAGATCTATTGTCAGGTGCACAACATATACACAGCAACCCATTCTGGGAATCTTACTATATCCGCGTAATGATGATGTCTGATACAGCTTATGAACATTATGGATACATTTAAAAACATTTACGTGAGTATTGATACTTTACGAACCCTCTACATTTAAGTGAGTATTGATACTCTACGAACCCTCTACATTTAAGTGAGTATTGATACTCTACGAACCCTCATCGACATATACCTCAGCATACAACATACCCAAATACTATATTTTACTTTAAATAATTATTGAAATATGTAATGCAGGCCTATATATAACGTACATGTCATTTATGTTACACCAGCTGAATTAATCATCAACAAAGAGCTCAATGTAGGGCAGTCGTTTCTGCTTCCAGGATTGAGACGGTAAAGTCAGTTATATCCTGTGTTAGTTGTAAACAGTGTGTATGCCTTCCTCAAATGAGTTCGTGCATACTGCAGCAAGCGGTTAAATTAAGCAGATATGCGTTGAGATTAGGATTTGATCCCAAATGGCGGTGCACTACGGCGAGTACTGATGCTACTGCAGCATGGCAATGACCGAGAGTTTACAATAGTTATTCAGGATAAAATAACAGTTCCTATTCCAGGGGCTACTGCTAAAAACACAACTACGTCGAACACTCGTCTATTGAGAACATGACTTGCGTATCGCGTCACTGGCTATCTGGGTACGCAACAGGCATCAGGGTTACGAAATCTATTTCAGTACGATTTCATTATTAAATTACGCTTTGCATTAGGATTTGAGCGCAAAACTTATAAGTTAGGAATGACATCGTAGCATCGGGACCAGATGAAGACTTTCTGCTAACGAACATACATGGTATATAACCCCACAACGCTTCCAGGGCACGACTAGCTACCACTGCATTGAACACATCTCTGCTGGGACTGTGAAAGGGAGAGCTGATAGGGATATTTGTATAAGGGCTGCTTTACTTGACGACAATCAAAATAAAAACAAAACAACACAAAAAAAACCCCACCAACACTCAGCATTATAAATCTTCTTCAAATACAGTTTTATTTGAAGAAGAACATATCTAGCTTTAGATGTTCCGGTTAAACGTTACTTGTTTTCAAATAATTAGTTGTACGAATGCACCATCACTGTTTGTTAGACATTAGAATAGTAAAGTAGATGTTCTAATGAATTGCGCTCGTACGACTTGCTATGATTTGGAGACGTAACATAGCTGTTATTGGTTTCCTTCAAGATTCAGCTAGCACTAAGACTTTGAACTGTTCCATTGCTACTGCGCAGCTGTAGTATAAGATAATAATATTATGTTCACTTATTTAGAACGCTAATTATGAATATCAGCGCAAATTGCAGCACATATGATCACTGTCTATTAATAACGGTCTATATTTCCTTCGCTAAATCCTCAGAAAAGCAGATGGGATTAACTATGGACCAAGATGGCGGCAGTTTTGCACAACATGCTGCAAACTTCGTGCACGGCAAGATGTGTTGAGAGTTTGGTCTGAGAATGTGGCGTGGAAATGGCGGGAAAAAAAAATCTGCCATCATGAGAATAGATGTACGCAAATACTTGCAGCTGAAATTGTTCTGTTCTAAGGAAAATAAAGATGGCCAACGGGGAGCAAAGAAATATGAGCGGGTTTTGAGGATTGCCATCACAATTTCAAATATATGCGGCATTCTGTACAAGAATCCCGCTTGTGAAAACATTCCAGCTTGGAGTGTTTCCCTTTAACATAGACTGGTTCTATGTTCTATATGCGCACCTATTATACATTAGACATTTTAAGTGACAAGTCACACATCAAAACTACGTTATTTCTGCACGGTAATGTGACGTCAATCAACATCAAAGTACGACTCGAATACGTAACCAATCGAGTATATTTTACATAGTTATGTTGGAAAATGACCTTGACATTGAATATAGGTGTATCCAGTTTCTTAGACATATGATTTTAGATTTCGTAGACGTTTTTGTTCAGCCACCCTACAAATCCTATAGTGAAGGAATTGGGAAATTTACGAGTATACATGCGTACGGTACGACGCGAATACACTAAACACGAACTTTGTCAATTAAGACAATAATTTAATGGATTATTCCGGTGTAACTGGCCTTCTAGCTATCGTAGAACAAGCTGTACACTCATCGGCCATTTTCTTAAGACAAAAGGAAATACATGTTTCGGTATGTAGGATTGCTGAATGTCTAGACGTCATATTTGGCAATACTGCATACAAACATAATAATTTTCTTTGTCCCTCAATCCCAAAATTATGTATTATGCATTTGTTATTTATCAAATACTTTCTTGCTTTAGTTGCAATATAGTTTAGTGATTGGTCCCAGGTCAAACACATTTTAACGAACACTAATAGACGATATTAAGACACCATAGATTAGAACCCACTATTAAAGAAAACCACTCAAAATACATATAGAACATTATGCTCCTAAGCCCTTTTTTAAAAAACGAACAAGAGACAATTTGTGTAATGAAATTGCACTTAGTACCATATTGTAAACAAGCTAAATAATTACACATCTTAGATGAAAGTTTGTGCCATGGTATATAACTAATAAAGTAACATCGATCACAAGTAAGACAATGATGTACCAATAGAGAGGAGGAAGAAAACTCCCAGTTAATCCGTTGGTGTAAATATATTAACCAAGAACTCGGTAATTCTTTAGCAAATGAGACGTAAACATAGTTAAACGCCGTACGGGAAACATAAAAAACGTGTAGACATTGCGTTGACCAAAGCTCCAGCGGGTCATTGTGATCGAGGCTAGATCTCTGATTCAGCGCCGCAGACAAGTCAACAGCGAAAGAACGCGAATCGTTGCTCTGTAAACTTTACCTCAGACTTCTTTTAATTTGTGTGCCCTTAATCGGTGTGTTATTACCATTGAAAAACGAATTCTCAGCGAAGATATTACAGAATTTGTAGAGTTATATAATTGTAAAATATTGAGGTCTTTTTATTTTTACCAGGATGGCTGTTCAAATTTAATAAAAGGAAGATACACTTCAACACGATGTCAATTCTAATCATCCCGGCCTAACAATTAAGAAAACAACATTGAAATGATTATTAAATAATTATATTTACTGGGAACCAATATTAGATTCATTGTAAAGATGATATTGCATATTAAATTATATCGGTAACATAAAAAAAAATGTTCGAGGAAATAAAACATTGAGAGAGATGTTTGTTTATGTATTGCAATGTAATTGCAATGTGGTATAATAGATAGCAGGTTATGTATGATATTAGACAGCCTTTATTTATCCATACATACTGTAATAAACGTAGATCAAATTAAAAAATCCAATTATATAGGACAAATATATGGTCAAATTTATATACACCAATGGCCAAGCTTGGAAATCAAGGCAACACAAATAAGGAATATTGTCTACGATGTACGAACATCATTGCTGACATATTAACACAGGAATTAGGACTTCTGTATTGCTAATGACATGAAGAAAAAAAACTTCATTTTGCTAAGAATGTCGGTGGCCTAATTAGTTTATGTCTCCTTCCTTGGTTCCGTCTTGAGTACTTTCAGGAATGGTGTGCACTCTTGACTGTCAAGACGAGTCTCCGGAGAAGAACAAAACAAACACGCAATAAACATGCCTATACTTCTAGTCAAACATACATCGAGAGACAAGACAATCGGTGGCCTTCGCTTAATTGTTCCGCGCTGCATGTCTTCAATGCAAAACGTACAATTCTAGAAATGTAGACAAAAATCAAAATCTCTATTTCTGTTGCCTTACCTTGAAATTCAGTCTATGCGGATGAACATTGTTAAGTATTCCATATATATATATATATATATATATATATACAAATTACTGTAACTTAAAAAAACCAATGTGCCTTTGAATGATCATGAATAGTTCTAACAAACTGGTTTGCACTCATTTAAAACCAATACAGTACATCGCCAGTTGCAGTTGCAGTTTTCTTTATAACAATGATCTATTAGGATTGTTTAACAACGAAGGCGAAAAGAAAACGCTGTTTAATTTCACTGATGTCTACTGGTAATGAGGAAACTCCATAAAGAAAGGAAGCTATATTTACAAATAAGACGTGTTCGTTTCTCATATTGATCACTATATATACTAGTATACTCCCACTGACGGATCATTTCATATTTCATCAACATATATGATGGTCAGTCTATCACTATCAGTATCGTATTTAATCAGATTGTTGAGGGTCAGTCTATTATATTACCAGTATCAGTACCGTATTTAATAAGATAGTTGATGGTCAGTCTATTGTAATACCAGTATAAGTTGGTTGGTTGGTTGATTTGGGGTTTAACGCCACTTTCAAGATTGTTTTCACTCACATCATGGCTTGCATGCATATGTACTACTTGTACTAGTCTGGATTTCCACCAGTTTTTATTGTGTTAGCTCACTTGGAGGTATATAATGCCGCAGATAGAACATGAATACCCCACTCAGATACAGTATACAGCCTCCGAGCCGACCAGTCCTTGCTTTACCCCATTAATGCTGAGCGCTAAGCAGGGGAACAAGTATCATCTTTTAACGTCTTTTGATATGACGCGACTGGGATCGAACCCGCGACTGTATTGAATACGATAGTTGAAGGTCGGTCTATTATAATACCAGTATCAGTACCGTATTTAATAAGATACTTGAGGGTCAGTCTATTACAATACCAGAATCAGTACCGTATTTAATAAGATAGTTAAGCTCAGTCTATTATAATACCAGTATCAATACCGTATTTGTAAGATACTTGAGGGCCAGTCTATTATAATACCAGTATCAGTACCGTATTTAATAAGATAAGCTCAGTCTATTATAATACCAGTATCAATACCGTATTTATAAGATAGTTGAGGGTTAGTCTATTGTAATACCAGTATCAGTACCGTATTTAATAAGATACTTGAGAGTTAGTCTATTATAATATCAGTATCAGTACCGTATTTAATAAGATAGTTGAGGGTTAGTCTATTATAATACCAGTATCAGTACCGTATTTAATACTGTGGCACAAAAGAACATACATGTACATATTTTCAATACATTGTTATTACAATACAAGTAAAATTATTAATACAATATCTTGTATTATGAAAATACATGAATACAATTTCAATTTCATCTAGATATAGACTAAAGTATTAGGTTATTATTGGTATCTCGTGTTTTCTTTATAATAATAACAATATAACATGATATGTTTATCATCATAATATACAAGACAGTGTGAGTGCATTGCTTTAATCATGGATCTGCTTTGAATACGCCATACTAATATAAGGATATAGCCGTAGATACCTAAAAAATTAAATATAACTTAATTTCTTATAATATTTAAAGATCACTTCTTTCTTTTTAGAACATTTGGCATTCTCCAGATACGAAACGTCTTGCTATTTATTCAGTTGGCGTAATGAACGAAATGCGTTGCGTTTATACATTAATGTAAATATTTATCAATTAAAAAATATTTATACGCGGCTGTTCTAAAAAACTGACATATTTTGAAAGCAAAATCTCATGTGTTACATGCATTACGAGACATTACGAGACATTATGAGAATTCTTTAGCAGACTGACTACGAGACAGTCTTCAAGGATATTGAAATTGAAATCAAAATAAATAAATAAAATTAATTGCATAACACAATGTTTACACGAATGGCAGTCTTGTTGATACACAGTTAACTTTTTGCCTTGTGCTATCGAATTAGGCATTCTGAAGGGTATAGTAGAATTTGATATTGGCTATAATGCTAGAGCGGAATTTTCGATTTAAATTTTCGTTTGCAGAAAGCTAGCTATGGACTTTGAATCGGCTCATTCCAGAGATGGGTCATGGGCCGGTTTCAATTGACTGCAGTTAGCCAATGATCTGGTGTTAGACGTCAACACCATTCCACACCACGGTGCCAACTGTTATACCACGTCTAACATGCCAGGTGTCTGCTATTAAGAAGCACGTGCAAATTCCGAAGACACATGTACGTGTCACGTGCTAGAAGTTTGCACATGCATTTGGAATTGGTAAACGTAGACTAAATGAAGTGTAAAATAGAACGAAATTTGAGCATATTACTTTCAGTACACTCAGTACAGCTAGAAACATACCTTGTATAACCATCTAGTCACCATAGCCCGTTTACACTTTCTTAGGAAACTTAGATTCTACAATAATGTCTTTATTTTTCAAGAGTTGCATTCAATCAGTTGTATTTTTTTTCTATTCAGTGGTGGTATGGTGGTCTTTCGCTTTAAAATAATAATAAACGGAAAAATTGTTAAACTAGGAGGGAAAATTTCTGGGTTTAGTGTTGAAAGTTTGGACTCAGTTTTTAACAAACAAATTTGTCAACTAGCCAACAGAATTTTAGACAACCCAGATCACTTTTTATATCCATGTTATGCACTATTACCATCAGGTTGAATGTACCGTGTACCAAACTTTAAATCCAAAAGCTATCAAATGTCTTTTATTCCAGTTAGAATTTATTTTTTGTTAACCTTTGGTGTATAATTCTTCTTCTCATTTATCATGTTTGATTCAGTATTAGTGCTCTTCTTACATGACTGTTATCTGTTTACATTGTTTTTAGTGCCTTAGGGTTTCGACTATTGTACATGTATATATAACTGCATTTTATTGTTTTATATGTGCTATCTCTGTAATGTAAAGAGAATTTCCTTCTGGGAAATAAAGCATTATCTTATCCTCTCTTACACGAATAATTATTTATTAACTTTTGAAGCAAGTCTGAATGATTCCTCCTAACCCCGAAGTTGAAATATATACTCCACATAAGAACCAATATCGGAAGCTTTCCAAATGGATAACTCCGAATGTATGAACAATACGTATATCACATTCCGTTTAATCAAGTCCTTGTTTTATTATAAACCTCAATGGTATGGCATTGCATGTTTCATCTCTCTAGTAAGAGTAATTTTGATATCGGACACAGTGGTGAAACCGTTTGCTCATATTTGATGACCTACCAAATGACCGATGTTCATTGTATAAAAGCAAAACGACATGATCGCAGCGCTGGTTGACAAAGCATTACTCCTTTTGTAGAGTGAACAGGTATGTCTTAAACAGAGTTTTGAAAGAGGAATAGCAAGGACAAGTCCTTAAGTGAACAGGCATGGTGTTCCACAGGGAATATCCTAAAAAACATATCCTATGTTATATGAATTAATTTAAATGAATGAATGAACGAATTGGAAATACGAAATACATATCAACAGAATAATAGTATCCTGCAAGACGATAATGCACAAATCACGAAAATATTTACTACCTTGAACTGAAAATCGCTATAGCCAATCATGGCTAACTTGTCGCGTCTTCTGTTCATGAACTTGCACTTGACATTCTCCAGTACATGTTGCATCCAGCTTATCCACAGAGACAGGCTGACCTGACAGTAAACTGCTATGTTCGATAATTCATGGCAAGCTAAGTCATATGTATAGGATGCGAGACCCTATGTCAACTAGATCAAATACCTACTGCTATTTCGCAACGATTCCCTGTGCTCTAAGAATAGCAGTCATGGTATACTGAGAAAAATCTTTAAAATACTTTATTAACCTGATGATGTCGTTGCATGTTCTTTCTGCTCGTCGGTGAAAAAAGCACAGAGATCAATTTAGATTATTCATGTTTCACGACATGAATGAAGATTTTATTGAAATAAATTCTTTTGATAAAGATGGGTACTGCAGAACGCATCCTTATATATATATACATTATATTTCACTGCAATCTTCATAGGCACTGCATTCCAAGGTTAGGCTTCCAATGCAGATACATTTCATTTACAGTATTGGAAGTGACGTATCATGAACTCTTCTTATTGGCAGTAGATACTTAAAATTAGATAGCATTTATAGTCAAGTTTATTGAAATTCAGAAGGATATCGAGTGTCGTAATTAGGCCTATAATACGCCTGAACAATGTGTACCGTTCTTATGCATTCAGAATTTAACCAATAAGTCATAATGTTAAGTTAGGCATGGTTAAGATCATCAGGGTATACTAAGTTAAGTTGATCATTTATATGGTGAAATAACATCCATCCAGCCAATTGTAGACGAATTTTGTCTTCTGACACGCACCAGAATATTTCGCAACAACTGCATATTTAGCAACAACTGAGCACCTATGTCAATAGTGAGACCAGAAATGGGTCTATGAATTCCAGTCACTGTGTCTTGTGGGACTGTAAATAACAGAAGTGTTAATACTTAATAGACAATTGTTATTGGCCTTGACGCATAAACACCCTCTTCAGTTGCGGAAAAGTGGAGAAATCCTTTCTATCAACACTCAAAACCAAAACCAAACAGTGGTTTTTCACCTGTCGGTTTGAGGTTAACTGATGGACATAGAAGCACCTGCAGTAAACCCGGGCCTGTTTATACTAGTGCATACTTGGTGCGGACATTCTGGACAATGTTGTGCGTCACTGCTGGTCAGCTACTGGACAGATTGACATTGTGAAGACAAAGTCCGCAACTGTTGCGTTTGGCTTAGTTAGTCACATTCTTATCTCAGAGGAAAACATTCAGCGTTGAGATGGAGAGCGCATGGGAACGCTGATGACGTCATAGCGAGGAAGGGTACTGCTGTGTATATTCAAGGTCAACCTTCCCCATTCTCGCGTTCGGCCTGGAGAGAGAGGATTGACCAATCGGGCCAAGGTCACCAGAAATTGTCCACCACTAAAAAAATGTGTCTTCCGTGGTTTTCTGCCTTTGTTTCGTATGACTGTGTGCAATGGCACGCGCTTTAGACGTGCTGGCTAAATATGTACATACCGCTGGAACAGCTTGTGTCCAATAGACTATATTTCGTGGACAAGGTGCATTGTTTAAATTAGCAATGCTTATTACTCATTAAGAACTTAAAGCAGAATTGTAAACTTATTTTAAAGATTCAATCATATTTATACAAACGATCTAAAACGATTGGCTATATGAGTATTTGATAGTTTGATTTATATTTAATTGGACATATGAAGAATAAATTAGCAGTTTTACATGTGTGGATATCGGATTTACTAATCAGTATTTTGAAAACCTGTAAACATATTATGCATGAACATGTATGTATGGATCTAGTGAAGCAATATTGTCAAGAAATACATGTTTGTTTGCATGTTTACATTCTCTAGAAATACCTTCAATGCTTAACTGCATTGGTTCATGTAAGGTATTCCATATATTTTATAAGTACTTGGAGGAATCAATGAGGCATGAACTAAATATACGCTGTGCAAGTATGAAAAGCGGGTTCTAAAGAATAGGTACCCTAACATGTATAAGGTTCATACATTCAATGAGAAGAATATGTGACACGTGCGGATGACATTAAACAAGTATAATGATTCCATGTCTTCACAGGTCAAACTACCATGACAGAAACCTGAACGGACAAACTTCAGCCGACATCTCAATGTTAGTCGTTCAATAGAAGTCGTCGTTAAGACCAACAAAAGTGTCGTCTTTTTCACAAAAATTGATATGTTTCCAACATTCTGCTTTAGTGTTTGAATAAGTCAGTACGCGGGTCACGCAATATATATTGATCAAACCTCGTTTATGATGACATTGAGTAAAACAAAGTTCATCCAGATAAGAAACTGTTTGCATTTCCATCATTCCACAGATCATGTACATTTTTCTTGAAAGTTAACTCTGTATATAAAAAGTATAGAATAGTGGAATTAATCACTGCTGATTCAGATAAGTGAAGGCGGTCACGCCAAGGTAAATGATATCCCACCGTGACGATGATAATATTTGTCTAATATTTAATTTAATATTAAATACTAACGCGAAGGACTTCCTAAACGGTGTTAATAATCAACGACCGTATCAGCTTATGAAACATTTTAGAAATTTTAATTGTTTCTAGTTACGACGTACCACATGCAGATAACTTTGTTGATAACCGAATGTTATAAAGTTACAATGAATATATACTCAACAATATAAATTAAGGGCCAGCAGATATTGTGTGTGGAAGCTTTGTACCTAATTTCGGAACTCGGCTTTACGAATCTGGTGCCATTCTTCTTCTAATGCTTCTGCAAGTTCTTGAAGAGTACCTGGAACCTGTAGATGTTTTGAAATTCTACGTTGTTAAACTAATATACAGCTAAATGTATATTTCCAAAAAGGCTATTGGCCGTTAATTAATTTATTTGAGTATATAAAATCATTTAATATCCATATATTGTGTTGTATACATTTATTATAATAAATTTGACTCAATTGAACATAAACTCAAAGACAAATACAATAACATGGAACTTGTTCTGCACTTCATTAACACCGCAGATATATTATATATTTCCATGGTATTCCATAAGCGGGTCTCAGGTACAATATTATCCAAAACCTGTTAAGGAATGTCATACAAAAACAATAAAAGTTCATGCAATCCTTTGCTGCTACACGTGTCTATTATCGGAGGACTTTCATACGGAAGTCCCTAGTGGTTCTGTTCGAGTCACGTTGGCCGATCATATACATGTACCATTGATCATAATCTACATACTTCCCGTTCCCCGATCAACAAGCCGCTTAATCCAGCTATATATATTTACACCGACTTGTAATAACTAGCTTGCGGTATTTACATGGCCTGTCCACATGAACCATCATAATGTCCTCTGATAGACAGACATGTCCAAATGTGTGTATAATATTGTCCGAATTGCGGTCAGACGGAATGCCACACTGTACTGGACATCATGTCCAGGTGATGGTCGATGATTTGGTAAACATTTGATGAACCTAGTATTTGATCCGCGAGTATATTTCCCTGATCCTTCTGAGAGTCAGGCACCTCAGGTGATATGAAGAATGCGTGGGATGTTGAAGCAATGGGACGACATGGCTAAAGCAAATGACCGTCACTGGAGGTATTGACCATAGGATTGCCCTGACCATTGGTCAAATGCAACGTATATGGGAAGATAACGTCCTTACTAGGTGCAGGGGCTTTCAGTAGTACAACCACATATTTTGGTATTCGTCGAAATTCATGCCCTAATGGCAAAACATTAACATCTTCTGGTATGTAAACATTAACTTCTGGTATATATATATATATCACCTCGTGTAGAATTTCCTTTAATTTACTGAAAACCTAATATCTAATCTGGTCCCGAGATTACGAAACCTCATGAGCACGATTTCACGCTCTAGCTCCAATTTTATATGGTGACTTGTGAATAAAACTTTTAGTTAAGCATGAACTCGTACTAAAAAAACGTTTCGTAATTTCGGGGCCTGAAATAGTCTTCCTTTGACTTTTCCAAAGCATAGTTGATTAATAATTCTCGGGTCTCTGTTAGATATTCGTGAATCCCGAACAGGTAACTAACCTCACATTCCACTTACAACATCATCCAATACCGTGACTTCCATGCCATGTTGATAAGAACTGAACGCGACTTCGGGGTATTAATTGCATGTCGGCACAGTTAAACACTGAAGTCAAATACGGCGAAATATCTATTGAAAGCCGCAAATTTAAAACTTCATGGCAAACAGACTGCTTTTGTTTGCCAGGGTTCAGAGACAAGAATGGATGGCTAGGTCAATTAATTGTTCAAAAAGATCATTTGAGGTTTGCATGTCTGAGCGACAGAGCATCTGGTGGACTCTGTTAAATCAACTGGTAACATTCTACCTAATGTTTCACCAGTCAGGTTGTTCTTTATTGTAAGACAACACATTGTATGGTTGAGGTTTCATTTTCCCAAATCTATTTTAACCAGAAATTGATTGCTACTACCATAGAAAATTCGTAAGCTAATCCTAAGATCAAGAAGACACCTCTGATTATCGGTAACAAGGACTCCTGATGCAGTATTCTTATGTATTCAGCGAAGACTTCTTTAGCATAACGGACATATCCCGAAACATTGATACACCTTGCAGCCAAATCGCAATTCTCATGCGGATGAACACGTCAGTTATGTGCTTTACATATACAGAATAGTTATTATGTTAATGATAGAACAGTATAGTATAATAATAGTAAGTTATTGACGTCTTCGATTAAAAACATTGCTGCTAAACATTGTCTGGTGTCTATTAATAGATTATCCTTTGATCAGTCACATTTCCATTGTTGTCAAACAACTTATTAGCGTGTCTACATATGTGAAAGATGACAGTTTGTTGGATATTTTCGTATTTGCAAAACGATTACTAGAGTTTTCATGGCTTTTAGAATTTCCCCAAAATGACCCGCTGAGTGAAGACAGAGGATTTGATTGTATTTGTATAGTTGCAGTCGATGTAAACGTTATCCTGAAAACTGCCACTAGACCAGTATAAAGGGAATAATTTCGAATAGAAGAACATTAAAAACACATATTTAACAATGGATATACTTAATACTGAATGGACGAACAATACCATTCTCACTTCTATTGTTATTTTCTCATAATACTCCTGTGAGATGATTGCTTGTACATTGTACTTACTCTGTTGGGTCAGTTATTCTCATATTAATCATGTAACATTTTCAGTATTTGAAATTTTAATACAGAATAGATGTACATGACTGCTTCCTTTGAACGTTAACATAACATATGATTTTATGCATTTATTTGCTAATTATGGGTTATTTTAATTAATGGGTAGTTTACCTGATTACTGCCACAAAGGTATCTAGTTGGTGTTAATGCTGAGTATGTGCCACTGAGCTGGTTGGAAGCAATTATATTTACGGCAAAGGTATGTATGATACTCAGGGGTAAACTCGGCTAAGATGGCATATAAAGTCAAGTGCAGATTTACCCTGACAATGGTATATGTATCTACTACAGGTTTGTGGACGCTATGGAGAGCCGTGAATGTCAAGTGTGTGCCCTGTAGCTGGCAAAAACATCCAACGTATCCCAGTCTTTCAAACTGATCGATATCACAAGGACAGATAGAACAAGCCGTAAATGTAAAAACATTCAGCATATATTTCAAAACGAAATACCCCGGACTATGGAGTTTGAAACCAGTAGTTAATTACGGAAACATTAAAAGATGTAATAATACGTTAATGGTAGAAACTTCTGAAAGGGCCAAACATTCAATCTACATTTACCATCTAGTAATGAACATACATAGACAGTTTACTTATTGCTATACAGAATGCAAATACTGTCTATTGATATACAGATACACAGTCTACATATGAAATATATTGATATGCATACAATTAATAGTATATATATAAATATAAATATATATATATATACTAGCTGTATACTAGGATCCATATAAACAGTGTATTGATAAATCAACATGAGATACAGCCAATGGTTCAGTTCCAAGCATACACTTGATAGCTGTTGTTATATTTGTATATTTATTTACACATTGAGTCTAAAATTACCGAATATTTCATTTAGGCAAGTTACACGTCATGCAATACTACTTTACGCTATGTAAATGCCAGTTAATAACTCTTAATTTCTCTATACGACTATCGATGTAAATTTATACAACACGAATCATACTCATGCACAAACCAATAACACCAGAATGTAACGAACTCGATAAATCTTAGCATGTTAAGAACGGAAAGCGTAAAGGAGATAAGAGAAATATGCAATGGAACATTTCTTAATACTTGATTTAACTTCGACAAAAGAAAACTATTTAACAATAAAACAATAACATATATCAGTTAGTTTACTTGCATACTCGTGAAGATTACTACAATGTATCTACTATAATGAAATTGTTTCTCAGTGTCTTGTCATTATCAAAAGGGAATATTATATGTGGTCTAGTTAAACTTGTTTTAAAAAGGAATTTAGTAATCAAAGGACATATTTTTTACAATGACGTACTGTTGTAAAAGAAAATTCAATCGTAAATTAACTAGTTTCATTTAAAGTAGGCAAATCTACCAAACATTAAATGGGAAGAAAGAATGTGCGGCTACTATGTAGAACTACGTTAATAGAATTATTAGTTTAATTTATGGTAATCTTAAAGATGAAACATTTATTGCCGAGGTCTTCGAAATTTGTATATCATTTATGTCTATCAGTTTTATCTATTTCTTTATATATCTATATAGTCAATAATACATTTAAACGAATCGTAACATCATGCTCAATTAGTCAATAACATTACACGATCAATTTGACCAATGAAACATAATCTTAAATACAATCACCCGTTATAAGAATGAGATATGTCTATGTTATTTTTCATTTGAGGTACACGTTGCAAGTTGATTGTTCTCATGTAATGATTTAAGGTAGACGCTGTGAAAGTATTTTAAAAACTTTTTATTGTATGCGGCATTGCCTACCGTAAATGACTACTGTTTTATTTTTGGTGGATTTTCCATTTAAAATTGCAACAACGCTCCTATGTACTTCTTGAAAATACCTAAATGCTGATTCCCCAAATCCCTAAAAGAACATTTCCCTTCAGAAAGTTGCGATGATGAAAAGTTCTTTCCCCAGAAGTCAAAACAAACGCTTAATATAGTCGGTAGACATTACACCCATAATACGAGAAGTATCATGTATGTCTAAATAAATATCTATGCCGCACACTTCTGTTCCTAGCACATCCATGAATAGGGGGACTGCATATTTCAAGCCAGACTACGTTGAATATGCTTATGATCCTTCTCAAAATATAGCAACCCATATAAAATATGGCGTCAGGAATAGACTGGAGATATGATAGGAACAATCCATCGTTTACTCTGCTACCATCTTCCACATATTTGTCTCATTTCTGTCACGTGTTGTCGGGACCTCTTTACCGTCAACACCGTGGCGAATTCTGTAAATATGAGTAAAAGAGATCAAACTAAGATGGAGTTTAATATCCGCCGTAATTACATTGAAGTCCAGCAGAGTGGGCAGCACTGGAGAGGGGATGCTATTTGTTTGTCCTCAAGATGTATTCAGATTGTCTGTATACTGACGGAACGTCAGATGTTTAGGTAAACGCTTCCCTATGGCTCATTCTGTTGACCAGAAGGTCTTCACGAGTTGCTGGACAACGATAGTAAGCAATTTTCACCATCTTGTCACATTGGACCCAAGTGTGAAGAATCAGAAAAACGATATATCTAATACTGTGAATGTGCTTATTATAAAGAATATTTGGATATATTCTAATATTTTATTTCAATGTTATCGTGATTAAGCACATATATAATGTATAATATGTAGCATCTGACGAGGAGCCGTATAAAACTAACCTTTACAACTTGATTACGAATCTTCATTCATTTTCTTTTGAATAACAATATGTTTAAACCATTTATTTCAATATAGGCATTCAAGCATGTAGAAGATATTAAAGTAAATTTATAAATAATTATACAGAAGGATAGTTACCGCAAACAGAGTATACTCTTTAGAATCCCTCACATTTTGTTTTCAAGTTAGTTCGTTAACGTTAATGTTTTAATACTCTTGCTAATGATTAGAGTACCGTTACAACATATAATTAGCAGGTACATGTATTATACGTGTAAATATACACATGAACATCAACAAAGAATATATAACCTCTGTAAACAAATATATTGTCCGTTATTTAATAGTGTGGTTAACAATCAATGAAATATTATCTTTCATTTAAAAAAAAAGAAAAAGATTGGCTCATTGTCATTCATTTAAATCTAACATGACACATTACAGAGCACACTTGAACATTAGCATACAAAGGCAATCGGGTCAAACGGTAACCATAAATGGATATATTTCATCAGTATTAATAGCCAATATTCTAGCGCAAACACAGGTACAGGCAAACATACGGCGGACAGTGACTTTGAATTAGCTTCAAGCTTCTTCAAATACATATTGCTATGCTTAACTTATCTGGAAGATTGACAGATCAACAGGTACACTGGTATTGGATTATGTGACGTCACGCCTCCAAACGAGTCAGAGATGGCCGATTGGCGCATGCGCAGGTATCTGTGTTTCCAAAGGATGTCAACACAGCGAGCACATGGGCACCGGTAGGGTAGCATCGATCGGACTGATACAATATTAGCATATTTCACGTTGGATTTCGGGCACGACCGCGTGTGAGAGAAACCTGCGCTAGGAGAGCATTTGAATCGAATGTCTTCAGCGTGTTAAAACGGTCCATTACCTTCTTCTGCTATCAGACTTAGACGTATCAGTGTGAGCGCCAGAAGGATCAGAGACACACATTACATAACCGCGTAGTGACCAGAGACTGGTGTCAGTAGGCACTGGGATTCAGTAAGGGAGGATCACTGTCACAGATAGCAACAAGCACATTAACATACAGAGGACTTCTTCATATGAGAGTTCACTTTCTGTACCTTCTGTAGAGAAGAGCTACAGAAAGTGAGAGGAAGATGGTGTTATGGACATTTTTGCTTTCTGTGATATTTCTTGGACATGTGGTAAGTAATGATGAACGTAATACAACTTAGTTTTGGAGGTGCACTTATACGGTATGACATGTGGTCATGATGAATTTAATTAGCCACCGGATTATGAACGCTTGGCTATGGAATTGTTATATCTGTATGTGTATTGTGTAAGTATGAACGTCTTTAATATGAACGTAACTTGAACAGCGATTACATTGGAATGAACGGACACGTGACCATCAGATAATCTTTTTCAGATAATAACATCTGCTTAGACACATGGCACACAAAATTTTGTATTTCTACCGGTATCATTTAAGCATAGAACAGGTACCAAAATTGATCATTCACATGAACATGGCTAATACATTATTCTGACAGTTCGTTTGACTTAACTGCGTGAAATTTGGAAAATACTGCTGACATGCAGTAATACAAAACGTCGTTCAAGAGTTGCATTGCAATATAGTAAGTTTACATATACTCAATAAAGCATATGCTTGACACAATATAACATTTTATTAGATATATCTATAATCGTATTCAATATATTCTGTCTATTATCGTGTACCGGTGCTTATATTATCTTGCTAGGAACCCGTTGTCAAAAACGACAGGAACTTCTTAGTAATAATAACGTCTGCATTCGCATGTTGAGAACATGTTAGTTGTGTAGATGCTATCGGATGATCATACTAATAATACGGGCCAATCTCGATGACTGAAATGTTCCGATTCTATTGCAACCATGACCCTTTGCATGTAAAACTTCAAGATTAATTTGATGTATGACTAGTAATTTGTGAATAAATACAATAACATCCCTTCCTTGACAAATAAGCAATTTTACATATTAATAAACAAACGTTAATTTATAAACAGAAATACATATATTTTGATAAGCATGATTACGACATTTATATAAATAGAAACAAACAATATAAGCGAGCAACCGATCTACACATTCGTATCTAAATAAACAATTTGGTCTAATTATTGAAACTGTTTGTATAGTAAATTGTTCGTAACCGCTTCAAAATGCAACGATATTCTAGATTTGTGTAAAACTGCTATATAATAATTAAATACTGGTAACGTAGGACGTTGGTGATTGAAAAACCGTATATAAATATTCCATAGTAAATGATGATACGTGATATATACTAGTATTAAACAGAGAATCCTCTTTAACAGTACAATATGTTCTAATTGAATGATCCACACTCTTGAACGATCAGCACAATTGAAGAATCAGCAATACCAAACAATCAGCAAAACCAAACAATCAGCAATACTGAACAATCAGCAACATTAAACAATCAGCAATACCAAACAAACAGCAATACTGAACAATCAGCAATATTGAATAATCAGCAATACTGAAGAATCAGCAATACTGAAGAATCAACAATACTAAACAATCAGCAATACTAAATAATCAGCAATATTGAATAATCAGCAATACTAAACAATCAGCAATACTGAATAATCAGCAATACTAAAGGACCAGTGCTTAACTGAACAATACCAACATGACATGCCATTTCAAAGGCATGCTTTGCTTAATTAATAATAATATCATTATACTATTATTACTGCAAGGCTATTCTAGGATCAATGTAAAAGTGCTAAAACCGTGTAATTCTGTCACTGTTTATGCATATCGACCTCTGTGATGTTTGCTGTTCTCCAATGGTACGTGTCCAGATATGAAGCTGTGCCAAGTCACACACAGGCCACAAGGTGACAGACGCTATCTCCCGACGACAACTCAAGCTTCTAACATTAACACTTACCAAATACATCTGGGCTCCCCCAACAATACCTAAAAGAAGATTAGCACATGCGGTGGCCTTGCTACAAAGCTAAAGGAACAACTATTTTGAATACCATGAACATCTCTGACTAAAATAGTGTTCGTTGTTCATGTTCCTGTTCAAGACATTGTCTGCCTTTGCATTGCAACTGAACAAAGAGAACAGCTGTAAATGCACGGCCTTGTCTGGTCCCTAAAACAGTTATATTACCTTGTTCAAATAGATATTACTCAAGCTTCAGATCCACTTTATTACGTCATGTTACTGGTTCAAATTTCTATCAATGCCTTGGTTATTATGTTATGTTATTGGCTATGATTCCGACAACAGCGCGAGGCTTTCAAACCATGTTGTTGGTTCAGATTCTAACCACAGGATAAATCGTGGAGGTAGAAGGTTATCCATATTGAACTCTTTGTATTTAACCATAGTTCCTGTAATTTGTTTTCTACGTGGTAATTAGTCCCATTGTTCTTTCGTTGTCAAATGGATTTTTTCGTGGGTATAATTTCATTATAGCACATTTTACTAGCCATTTCGACCAATCTAATACAAGGAATATTAAACTATGATACAACCCATCATGTTATTGTCTTTGATCCCGTGTGTACTAACCCGTACAGTGGTATGCTTTCTATAATAACACGACTGCTTGTAAGGCACTGGACCCCACACCGGTGGTATGCTGAAAGCGCAGACATAAAAACTTCTTTTTTTTGAAATGGCGTTTAAAAGTGCTATGATCTAAATTCTAGAGGAAGGGAGGTCCATTTTTAGTCAACTGATAGGTAAAAGTGCAGTAACCAACTATTTTGAGTTTAGGTGTAGGAACACAGAGTCAGGTTTGAGCTTGATCTCAAGGTTCTGGTAGGATTGTAATAGTGAGTGAGTTCACAGAGATGTTCATGATCCTTGCTGTGGAAACACAGATATGTTAATGACAAGATATATTACATAATATTTATCCGAAGTTGACATATTAGTATAGAATCAGAATAATTAGGTACACAGATTCACCCATTAGCATTCCATCTGCAAATTGGTCAGCCTACAAACTAATACTATGATAAATCAAAACACCAACAAATGCCATTACAATAAATTATATTAAGGAATATGAAGATACAATTAATTGCTATTAAATACGTTTCGAACAGTCAAGATCAAGGTCTCGCTTGGTAATGAATTAATACATGCAATGCCTCTATCCGTGATCTGGTGCCTAATGGCCAAGGTTGCTCTCTGTCTTCGAATTCTAATGACATGTTTGTGGTGGACTTAGCGAAGACTGTGCAGTCTTAAAGGTGATTACATAAGTCAAGCCTATTGTCAAGCTTTGCCACATTGAAGCCGCAATTGCAACCTGCTCGTTAAACTTGGCGGTGCTAAGTCTAAATATGACTCTAACATAGCATTGCTTGTTCTGATTAACATTTCTTTGGCGTATCAGCTTACGAACATAATTTACAGATAATTAAACTAAAATGCATGAGAACTTCAAATTCATCTCGAGAAGCATGCATTATATAATGGATATTTTAAGTAACGTACATTCTGTTAAAATTTGACTAAAACAAGTCCCATGTAAACTTAACACATAAAACGAAATATCGATGTATGTTGGAAAAGGACAATATGTTCATATAAAACTATGCATCCAATTTAAATACATTCAGACCAATCAAATTCAAGGAAATTTTAATATTATTGTACAATAATAACATATCAAGGATATACTAGTCTATTCATTGATGCCTTTCTTGTACGTTACAGTGTTCAGACGTGAACTTGAATTATCAGGAATCCTGTATGAGAAATCATTGTGTTTGCTTCTTAAGATGGCGCCAGGTCAGTGGGATTTGATCCCAGGTGTTTCAAATACTGGATATCATTGAGCGGACAATCTGGGTTAACACTCTCCTAACCAAAAATACTTTCCGTTTTCGTTGTCTGGGTCTCAATGCCAACTAAATAACCAACATACATTCCATAATATTGTGATATCCGTTATCTCGTGATTAGTCGACAAATTGCAACACTACAAACAGCAGTCCTATACATATATTGAGCAAAGCTACGATGGGAAATCAGGGATTCCAGTTGCACCTTTTATATAATTACCTGACAATATGAAGATCTGCCAACGAACCAGGTTTATGAACTATCTAACGATAAGGGGATATTTAATCTGGCATTAGTCATCAGCATCGTAGTATCATCCTGTATGTTTGGCATTTATTGTACAGGTACAGGTATGATGAGCTCTATCAGTTATGGTTTAATACATATATCATCTAGTAGTAGATATTAAGTTGTAAAAAAAAATGTATCCTTGACATACATGTACAATAACTAGGTACAATATGCGTTAGTCTGAAACCCAGTTTACAGCATTAATTAATTGAAGTACATTTTGAAAGATGTAGAGTGGATTACAGTTAAAATATAAATGCTAATAAAATATTGTACTACTACTACTACTACTACTACTACTACTACTACTACTACTACTACTACTACTACTACTAGTGCTGTTGCCACCACCACCAAGAGATAAACGGTTCCTATTGGAAATTTATCGTGCGGTTATCGATGTTAACACCTACAGCCAATCAAATTCAAGGGAAATTAAATACTATGGTACAATTACTAGTACATAGATTGTTCATTTTCATTATATTTAAGTTAGGGATACATTTATCACGCTATAGTGATAAAAATACATGATAGTTCTATCCGAAATATACCAAGATTTATGTTATTGTACGATGACCTCAGACATATAGAACTGCAGGCACCGTTTCTCAGAACAATAGTATTTACACATTTTTCGTATTCATGTTCAAATCCATTCAAATATCAACGAAATGAATTTACTACAAGCAATAGTATTAACTAAATTATAGTTGATATGTTACCAACGTAGTATGCAAATCTGAATATTTATTAACAATATAATATAACATTCACTTGTTTCCAACGTAGTATTCATACCTGTATGTAAACAATATAACATAACATTCACTTATTTTGTTATATTGTTAATACGCAGATATGTATACTACATTGGCAACATGCTAACTGTATTTACATGTAGATAATACTGTTGCTTGTAGTGGATTTATTATTATCTAGCATTCGTAGTTTATCTTAATAATTATGCTGAGTTTAACATTTCTACTGTAATCAAGCCAAATTATTTGTTAGATATGATCTAATAAACAAGGAAACCTAGTGCATTAGTTGTTAGACAAGGAAACATTCTCACCTCTTAATTGTTTACTTCGCCCCCGTATTGTTTAGTCAGCACTGCTTAGAGCCTAATCGTGTTTGAAGTAGCCAATCACAGTACACGAAACCAGTTACACCTGATTGAGAACCGAACACCAAGTTCGTTGCGTTTCCTGTTGAATATAATTCCCTGAATTTTCCATCTTAGGATGGAAATGTAATGGAAAGTATCACGAATTTACATCCTCAAGTAGAAGACAATGATTCTTGTGTCCAATTTAAGTTTCGAGGGTACTTACTAAGCGACTAGACTCGTGCTTGGACATTTTTGAAAATCTGTCACCCCCCCACTAGACAGAACCCAGCACGTATTGTAACCTAACGCCGCTCGTTTTCTCATTTCAAGTATAAGAATTTCTCACCAGACCACTGGAACTGACAACATGCATGTGTCAACCGTCATCCACGTGCAATAGAAATATGTATAGCTTTAATTCAACCCAATGCCGACATTTGTATTTTAACTATGGACGACAGCGATACTACTGAACAGAGGATAACACACAATGCATGATTATGTCACATGGAATACATGAGAAGTATACATGTTCCAAGCAGTGCAAGTAACAATTCTTCAAATCACTTACTATGGTATACTGTGTCTAAAAACTAGGTTAAATAACAGTAACTGGCAGGGAATTCACAGTGTATGCAGTTTAAACAATTATGTTATACGTGATGGGGCTAGTGCCTAAGAATAATGCAAAGATGTAAACATTAAATTAGAATTAACATGACAGTATATGCTGTTTGTATTCTGGCAAATTTGCTATTTGAATACTAGTACATACCATATGATTTTGTTAATATAGGTAATTTACTGGCTGTGTTAAAGCTACTAGCAATACCCCAAAGAGAACATTTAAATCAAGTTGCAATATACCTAAATATTTTGAAAAATGAACCATGATATTGTAAACTGCCTATGAATACAGGGATTTGTTCAACATTCCAATGTATGATCTGGAATAACTATTCAATGTCAACCCATTGAACATACTTTGCTAAACTAATACAGGATTACCGCAAGTGCGGAATAATTTTACAGTCTGTACGAGTAGTACACGCATTATCAGAAGTATATCAGAGACAGTGACATATGGACAACTTAAACAAGTTAAACTATTTCTTGGGTATTCTAAATAATAATAGATATAATTGGCAACAAGTATTGCTTAATGTCCCATATATAGCTGAATAGAACATGTAGAATAGAGGTATTACATTTCTGACATATATCATGTAAAATTCCACAATCTAATTAGTCTAGTGCTGTAGTATTTGAAACAGTATGGAACATCGTAATTTATCATTCACCGGGAAATGCCTTTGTTTAAAGAAATAAAATATTTCTATTAATTTTACTAATTGGTAAACTGGCCAATTCTTTCGTGATAACATATAATATTTTATGCTAACAAATTATTTTGTATTGTATAGATGAAACAGCCACATTATTATCATTATACATCTTTGAAAACTGTCTACTAGTTTTCCAAACATTTGATGTTAAAATAATCTTTGACCACTTTTCACAAACGTAGAGAAATTATTCATGATATGTTACGTTTAGAATGCAATACATCCATTTATTTTGTAACATTTGTGAAGAGAAAAGTACAAACAAACATGAGTAACCCTCAAAGACATTGTATTATGCTTTACTTCCACCTAATAATCACTAGAACAAACACTTTCAATTTCTACGTCACGCGAACGTGATGAACATCATTTTTAGCAACATATTTTATATTTATTTCGTAATTCACGGAATCATACCATTCTCCCCACCCCCACCACATATATTACATATCACCCCCACCACATATATTACATATGGATACGACACATCAAACAAGAGCTGAAATTGACAAATATTATGGTTTTTGGAGTAAAATATATGAAAGTACCAAATTTAGACCATTTAAAAAAAAAAAGTTGCCCATATGTAAAGTATTTCGTATTAATCAATTAGGAATAAATTAAACTACCTCTACATGTACGTTGCTTGGTACAATATAGATTAAACACTACACCAAAAAAAATAGATTGACTTGTAATGCACTAATGTGTTGAAGACATTTGACATAATAAAACCATGCAACACCAATATTGACGATGTCTGATCAACCAATTATCCTAGATCATCCAACCAGCCAACACGCGCTTTCACAGCTATGGAATTATTAAAAAAGGGATTTATTGAATTTCCTTCAGATGACAGTAGTTGTTGTAACATGTGAATTCCTCACATCGCCTGTCCTTCTATACCCGTCGCGATATCTGCTAGTCAAACAACATGATGCCATGTTTATGCTGCACTTCTAACATCAATGTGTTTTACAATTTTTTTTGTGTCCACCTTGTATGAAATATTGTCTTCAGATAGCAAACATGGACTCGAGAGCCACCTGGCGGAATTTGGTGAGAAATAATCCCGTCATTCCACTCGCGCTCCTAGGTAGCGCGCCTCTGGGAAATTCTCACAATGTCACGTGCAGCAATTGTCTTAGCATGCCAAGTCTGGCGATATCATTACTGATAAGCTTCTGATAATTAGGCATATTTTAAGCTATGATAATTGAGTTAAGTTCGAGTTAATATACACCATTTAGCATTGGTATTTTGTTCACAAATTTCACAACAAAATACTTTATCGTTGACAACACATTATTATCGTTGTATTAAAGAACTAGTCTTATATGCTTTTAAATTAATGAATTAATAATTAACTCATTGATAGTATTAACACACAAGGAAAATCATTAAAATAAAAGCAGTACCACGAACATAAACATCAATATAATGTTTTAAAAGTTGGATAAAAATGTTATATATCTGTCTATATAATATTAATCAATATCTTCTATATTGCCACCTATTGTTAATACTGGTTTAATACTGCCTACTATAATGAATACTAACTTGAATATACATCTATTGTAACAGTATGGATAATTTTGCAACAGTACAACTGAGATGTCAATAGTAAGTGTATCTATGATTACCCACTGAGGCAGCATGGCCTGTTCAGATATGTTCAGTTATGTCCAGGTATGTTTGCACACACGCATGGCATGGGAGGTCCATGTACAGGTATGCAGGCAAGGTATGTGCTTTGATGTTTGCCGTTTATTGAGCCAGTGCAGTGTGGTATCCAATAAACTTCTTCATCCTCTGCCGGTGTCCGGTCGATTACTGCCCCATGCTAACTGGCGACCACCAATACCAAACTGACCCTCGACCTCACGGAACTCCGACTGGGTTAATGATGGTGTGTAAACTCGTGTTGTGGCGAGCGTGAGGCGGCCCTCGTTATTCGACGGCCAATATGTGGACACGGTGTTGTATTAAGGAGCTTAACCACTGGATTGATTATTCAAACCCAGAGTATGCCCCGGTTAAAAACAGCCATTTTGGAAATGTATAATGTATGGAGCAATATCACGTTCTGTGGTTTCAAATCCTGGCTGGAATAGACGATACTTGTAGATTAACGGTAACATGCAAATATTATGAAATGCTTTCGATTTTGTGTTTTATACCAAACATAGAAAGTATTTAACAACTCCACGTGCTGGAGATATTGAGGCGTAGTATTTAAACTGTTACACCACCCAACTTTTACATCCAATAGAGCTTACGTTACAATCGATCCATCCTGGAATAACTATGTTTTATACATCTTCAATGGAAACGGTATTTTCGCAATCATACCATTTTTTTTGGTGGGTATGCATATACATTAACATAACTCTATATCTGTTGTTTTTAATGTTTTCATACTGGAATAATAATATTTTAGCATATATAAAATCGTATAACCGCGTTTGAGCTAAATAAAATATCACATTCCATTATTTAAAACATCTCAATCATTTAATTCAAACCATAATACTGAAATTGCACTTTCAGATTAGCTCGTACTATATTATTTAATTTAAATCAATCCCAGTGAAAAATAACCAATGTTTTATAAACGTTGTGGTTCAAAATGACATGCACAACATTTTTATACATTAATGGAATAATACACATACGGTATATAATTATAACAATATTTTATTATACGTAATGGAATAAGTGTGTCTTAGTAGATGGAACAATATACTTACGTTTAATTAACAGTGTTTTATTATACACACACCAACATGAAGACAATCCGTGGTGTAAATAATTATTTTTAACCAACTCGTACTACATGTCAGATTAAGAAATATATCGGTTCGTAATATCGGCAATACATTTCTCTCATTTACATTTAGATTAAGGAATTCCTAAGTATATATATATATATATATATGTTTTCTTACATAAATATTTTAAGAGGAGGCGCAATCCATGATTTAAATCAGGATCATAATAATGCCATCTCAACAAACACAAACTCTATCACGTGGGAGATTTGAAAATCCTCCATAAGACATATTGCACAATCACCTGTGTGTCTGTTTGATTTAAACCATGCAACCAGTGCAATTCGTTTTTTCCCCGTGAATCGATTAAAAGTGCAGCAACATTAAATATGATTGATAACACGAGCGTGGAGGGATGCTGAAGAACTAGCAAACTGCTTATTTGCATTGTCTGCTGAAGACATGGCTTCAAATCCTTTGGTCTGAGAACTGATCCAGAACCAATGGCAGTAATCCCCGGCGTGATGAACAGGGACTGGAGGGCTAAAGTTGAGGTCTTTGAAGTGTCTACAGGTTGGTCATGCAGATAGTTTTGGAGTGTTAGGACCCGTGCCCCCCTGAGTGGGGTAACACGTAGTTGTAGCAGGACTGTGGTCAGACCTTTGGCCACTGAACTGCCCAGACAATTCCTGTGGTCATTCACGTCTGAAATTCTTCACCGCAAACATAAACAAATATGTCTGGCAGCTTTTCAGGAGGTACAAGAATGAAGAAATATTATCATAGAAACACACATGCCAAGATTACAAAGCTTATTGCGAAAAAGAAATTGAGCTCAAAACGTGAGAACATTTCGAACCGGTGTGCCATAAATATGAGCATTGATTCAATATTCGACAAGATTACGTCTTATGTGATTACGTGTGGTTTCACTGCTGCCAATGTCATCAAAGTCCTGCATGTGGCTGTCACAGTATGTGGTGGGCATGACTAGCGGATCAAAATATGTATTTGTTAAAAACTGAAGTATGCCGCACTAGTAAACATTAGTATGTCACTGTGACAGAAACTAACACCTTTTTGCACATTAATAGAGATTTACATTTATTTAGAATATGGATGTTTTCATAGGAATATAAACCTATACTAATACTGTTACTAAAACAATAGTAACCTATACTAATACTGTTACTAAAGCAATAGTAACACTACTACTACTACTACTACTACTACTACTATTACAACTACTACGTACATACAATAATATTAATAACAATAATGATAACAATAATATTAATAATAATAATAACAATAATAATAATATAATAACAACAATAATAATAATAACATAAATAACAACAATAATAATAACAGCAGCAGCAACAACAACAAAACTACTACTACTACTACTAATAATAATAACAACGACAACAACAACAATAATGAGTACTAATAATGTGTTTAATTTATACTCAATTAATATGCTCATATGTGCATACTAACCGTCTCAATTCTATAGGAAATATACACCCTAAGCTACCGTTATTTATAACTAGACATTTAGCATCCACAATACCATATGGTTCTACCGGGTACCTATTCCATGTTGGAAACAAGGACCCCTTTGAACCGACGTTACACCACACGTTTTTACCCTGTCATTGTATGGGGCAGGAAAGAATCCTAGCTACTCTCGGATTTTTCTTTGTTAAATTCTCCAGCTAGTGTCTTATCTACGCGCTAGCAAGCCTTGATCACTCTTAACTTCCAACCTGAGCGAAGATGCACTTTTAGCGTAAGCTAACATAATTGTAAAATCCTGCTTTAAAGGGTATGGCGATCTTTTCATATTTATTAAATTTTGGGTATGGAGAGGGGATATTTTGTTAACAATTTTGAATAGCTCTCGTGCCCTGATCTTTAAGCAGAATGTCAGTGCCTGCCTTATCCAAGAGCCTTGAGAAGGGGCTATTGTAGTCGTCGAAAAACGAATCAGTGGCCTCATTCTTGATTTTCTTTCTGGATTGGTTGAGCTGAACTTGTTATAGAAATGCCAAACAATCCGACAATGATTGAAATTAGAGGATATAAAACACTTGTAGATGTTCTCATGACGTGTATATTTACATAGAACCGATGTTTAACAGCACGGTCATCAAGGAAACCTTCTTTACAGATAAAATTTTCTCAGAAATCTTAACTGTCGGCGGCCATAATATTCAAAATACAAGTAAAGAAGCCAAAATGCTAATAATAAAATAATACTAAAATATAAATGTATAAAGCACTATTTCCACGAGAGACTGCTGAATATCGTTCCTTAGGTCATCTGCTCTTGAAAGAGATAGGTCTTCAGTGTTCCCTTGAAAGCAGGCAGATCTTTGATTGCGCAATGGTTAACGGCAGCATGTTCCACATAACTGCACTGTTTCTTTTTTAATGTTCTGTTCCATACGTTTCTGTATACGACTGGTTCCCAGAGCTTATATTCCACTGAGGTTATAGCATTTCGATGATCTATTCAATGTAGATGGGAGCCAGTCCATGTGGTGCCTTCTACACACATATCCCTGTTCAAGGTAAAATAAAAGTAGTTAAAAACAAACAAAGCAATAACATGTCCTAGTGCTGAATCCCTAAAGCAATAGTGAACACTGTGAACAGAAAAATGGCGTTTGTAATATGGTTGTGGATGTCAATATTTCAATATCTCGTAATGTGTATTTACCAGGCCCCCGTTCCACAGAACAATCGTAGCACTACGAGAGTTGTTAGTCCTTAGCAACTCCATGTTAACGTATAGGAGTTACTATGTGCGAGTATCCTATACCAGTATTAGTGTGTTGATCAAATACTCCTGTGTAAAGGGTATACTATGTGCGAGTATCCTATACCAGTATTAGTGTGTTGATCAAATACTCCTGTGTAAAGGGTATACTATGTGCCAGTATCCTATACCAGTATTAGTGTGTTGATCAAATACTCCTGTGTAAAGGGTATACAATGTGCCAGTATCCTATACCAGTATTAGTGACCATATAGCAAACAATGTCGTAAATATATTAATGGTATATGTGCACATCAACACCGTATAGTGCTTCACATTTATTGTTTGATAATAATAATAAAATAATATACAGCATTTTATACAGCGTCCTTTATAGTTTTGTTAAAAAATTACCCTAAAGCGCTTAACAAATAACATGACTAAAATGTAATACAATTAAAACAAATATACATAAAAGGAATTGATAAAAGGCTAAAAAGTGGACAATGTAGTCAAACACAAGATAAAAGCTATAAGCGGTAGATAATAATAAGCCACACAAAATAATATATAAATGAGTTACAAGGCAAAGTTGTATCCCTGTCTATGCCGCAGTTCGCTGTGGACACAGTCACTTTGATAGGGTACCAGTAGACAGAATTGCAGACAGTGCCAGGAACATGTATACGATATCCTTACTATTGTTAAGAACGTAAAATGCACACGTATTGAATAATGTTCGGATAATAGATATATAGAAACTATTCATGGTTTTGTAACAAATTTCATAAATGTTCATGCACTTTTCATAAACTATTATTGAAATGTTTATACATTACAAAGGATGGCCGGCGCTATAGTTAATTATATTATATTTTCGTGAAATTAAATGTACAATGAGCAATACTCTATTTGTATATGCATAAATCAGCTTTGTCATATTTGCGAGTACGATACAATTGTTATTCTAAATAAAACACTACGTGGTTCTTCATATATGAATATAAGATGACACAATATTTACAGTCTCTCTAGTTAATATTTATAAACCATTTCGTTTTGCTCTTCGCTGAAATCATATTGCATCTGTATTGTTTTATTAAATTCTACTGGTTACTGCAAAACTGTATACATTCATGAAAGTCAAATATGGTTACTGGGTAATGATTGACAAGAGGATACACACTAACCTCGAGAAAATATTCTATGCAGCTAAAGATTGTCAATAATTGTCAGGCTATTCTTCATACATGTAGATGCGAAGGAATCAACGATCTCTAACCCTCAGGTAAAAAAAAATTAAGATTCTTCCGAAGTGTTAGTTGTGTGATGATATGTGTTTGAATTGGCTTGTGGATGTGTCAAAGCGACACACAACGTGTTGGACGTTATATTTGCTCTTCAATTCCTCCTCATGAACACCGGCAGCAGAAGCGGTGATGTATGCTCAGACATATTTAACACTACTGAATAAATTTAAACCAGGTTTAGATTAACGCGAAGAATGATTCACGCTTTAACCCACAACGCGCAGGTTTCGCGAAAGATGGGAATTACAATTCAATTTGGTTCCATTTCACTTTCAAATTCGCTGTGAATTTGGCACGTTTTACAACGCATTTACATCGATTAGTTCATGTCTGAATCAGAATCTAAATGATGCTAAACGTGAATTAGTGGTACATGTTTAGCACGTTTTATCAATGAGACTGTTCAGATGGAAGTTTGTAAACATTGATCTTTAAGTTTCCTGTTTATAGGATTCACTAGTATAAAAAGGTAGACTTTACGATCTCGATTATGATCAACCGCCTCTAATTAATGTCCTAATTTGTCCTGTTCTGAAAATTAAGGATTAATTTTAATTATGAAAAGATCGAAAACAGCAACTGAACAGAACAGAATAGAACAGAACAGAACAGAACAGAACATTTATTCATTCAGGCTGAGAACATCAACATAAGAGGTACACATATTACTACACATACACAATACATATTAATCTCGGAAAGGGATTTGCTAGACAGTTATTGCTTCATAGAGTTCATGACAATAGTACAAAATACACATACATTTTTCAGAACACTTATTTTCATGCTGCTAAACAGATAACTTAAGTTAAGGATGGATTGTCTAGACAGGTATTACGAGGGGATACACACATCTTTGTTTTGAAAAAAAATTCATAAAAAGATTCTGTCATAAATAGGCATATAATTCCATCTTCCCGTTTCTATTGGTAAGCAATGAGTTGAACAGAGCTATGACGATACTAACTGGCACGTTGTCAGACGGAGAGTGTATACAGAATGGTTGTACAGGATTGTATTTAGATATTAATAGTGCACCATCAGCTTTCATCGTGCTATTTTTTTTTAGGTTTATACAAAGTTGTCCCCACGACGGTAAATAGCTATAATCCTGTCTGTCCATCTCTTGCTTCATTTGCATTTCTTCAACGTACCGACCTGTCCATTATGTTAATCAATGACGGACAAACGTGCCCTCAGTGTAAAACAACGGTCCAATCAATACTTGTCCAAGGCATGGGTGAAATTAAACCGGATTAGCCGTGCTTGCTGGAAGCAATTACAGCAAGTACAGAACATAACCTTGTTTGCTATCAGGACAAACTATTTGGTATATAAAGAAGGGGATACATATTAAATAATATTTATATACTTTAGAAGTTGGTATGAGGAGGATACATACGCTATGGGAGGATTCCGTATAGACAAATTCTCAAATGAAGTATTCAAGTGTACTCACACACAGGAAGCGTATCTCTTGTTGATCGGCGAGCAGGATAAACATAATTCTCAGAGACGAAAGTTTAACCATTGTGAAAAAAAGGTAATGCATATTTGATTGACTAAGCATTGTCTATTTAAATACATCTTTCCAAACATTGTCGAAACATTGTGGAAGACAACAAGACATAATAGCGTTTGTACAACCAATATTAGGTATTCTGCATTTCTGGTTCATCATCGAACGGAATTATACGGATTTCTCTCCAGTAAACGATTATTCCGTTCATTTTCCAATATATGTAGGACACTTCACTCTTTCATACGTTCCAATCATCCACAGCATTAAGTCCACTACGAAAAGTAAGACTAACAAGTTAGCTCTACACTAATACATATTGCCAGATTAAATGGACAACAGAATATGCACACATGATTCAACCTGTGAAAACCGATACTAAGTCACTCTGAGACCCTCATTCCAGGCTGTAGGTTCATTGCTATGGAACAATCTCCAACAAAACATCCGTGAAATAGACAAACTGTGCACTTTCAAGGAAAAAATACAAACTTACTTCATTAATGAAGTTTATGGATGATCCTTGTTCACCAATTTCCCAAAGGCGCATTTCAGAGGTTCTGGATTTTGTGACATTTAAATGTATAAATAACATAACAATATTTACAGATACTTTATTGACATGATAAGTGCGTCTATGTCATATAACAATGTACTTGTTGGTATGGAATGGCTGGAAGCTACTTTTATATAAACCCTACAGGTTTTGCTTTCGTGGTGTGTGTTCTCACTCGAGAACAGAGCATTTGAATACCTATGTAGAAAAACATGTGTGAATTAGTATTTGAATACATTTTATTCATTGCTGTGGGGAAATAGTCAAATACATCAGAAATTATATTCAAAATAGGAGCTGTGAATTCAGTAATACGGCAATACGTCAACCCATTCCGTGTGCAGTAGAATTTCGATTTTAGACGAGATAAGTCATAGGGATAGTAGCATCTTATATCAAGTGTCAATACTAATGCCAACTCTTGAAAACATAACATATTGTTCTTTGTCATAAGCTAAACCTATGCGGTTTCTATAATAACAACATCATTGAAACGTCGGCCTATTATGATTACTTAGCATACGTCATTATTGGTGAACTAACATGCATAAGTTAAAGGGTGTCAATGTCAACAGATTACAGAGATTCATTACAGTATTCTAATTATTTTAGATAATTCGAAGTATACCAAGACTGTTTTGGGGACCTTCAAGTTTAAAGGCATAGTTTTTCTTGCAGAATGGCTCTATCCAATCATCTAACAGGACGGAAAAAATGGCCAAACAATATATGAATGTCGTTTAAAGAACAAAGTCGGACAACATGTTGACAATCCTGAACTCGTTTTCTAAATCTTCTCATCCGATTCGATTAGCTTCATTGCAATAATTCACGCAACGTCAGCTATCCTAGTCACGAACATTTGCTCTATCTATATGCAGTTGACGGAATAAATGTGCATTTCATGGAAAAAACGGCAGCAAGTTGACCGCTGCCATTGTCGGAATGTTAGCTGATTAAGCTCAGTGACCATATTGACTTCACATCTGTCCACAGTTGTTAGCTCATTGTCCCTGGTAATTGATTTTACCCCGGTGCGTGTAAACTTATTGTATGTCCAGGCCGTAATGTGTTTGAAGGTTGCCATTACCTGTATTGCAAAACTTAGCAAGTTGTCTAGAAGATTAACACTGAGATGCAAATAACATTACGTGTTTAATCGGTCCTTCATCTTGGAAATAATTGTACATACAAATATGTTTGAATGAGACTACAGAAATACATATCCATTTCAGAATTGCCATGTTGATTACCCTTGTGCACAATGAAATTGTACATATGTATTGACATAGATTTATATATTGTTCACAACGTTACACACTAGACGTTGCACATCATAGTATTTAATTACTATAATACACTGAACACTTTTGTTATTATTTCTCTAAATGAAAACATTATTGGTGGCTCTTGCGATAGTTTACGAACAATTTTGATATGTGTACGTAATGTCAGTTTCTATGTATATACGTAAAATGAACGCTTCTATCTCCAGGAACATCAAGTTAATGTTTATATCGTGACACTTCGTGTTTTATTATTTGAACAATTCTATCTTCACAATATATAATGTGCACATTTCTATTCACCACGCATGTAATGTGAACACTTCTATATTATTAAGATACATAATGTCAACAGTTCTTTCTTTAGATAGTTGTTGTGCACACTTTTATTCTTCAGATACATAATGCGAACACTTTTATTCTTCAGATATATACTGTGAACACTTATATTCATCAGACATGTAATGTGAACACTTCTATATAATTAAGATACTTAATGTGAACATTTGTATTCTTCAGATATATACTATATACACTATTATTCTTCAGATGCATAGTATGAACACCTATATTTTTCAGATACATAATGTGAACACCTCTATGCTTCAGACACATAACGGGAACAACTCTAGGTTTCAGACACATAACGTGAACAACTCTAGGATTCAGACACATAATGTGAACTACTTTATGTTCAGACATATAATGTGAACACCTCTATGCTTCAGACACATAACGTGAACACCGCTATGCTTCAGACACATAACGGGAACAACTCTAGGTTTCAGACATATAATGTGAACACCTCTAGGTTTCAGACACATAATGTGAACACCTTTATGTTCAGACACATAATGTGAACACCTCTATGCTTCAGACACATAACGTGAACAACTCTAGGTTTCAGACATATAATGTGAACACCTTTATGTTCAGACATATAATGTGAACACCGCTATCTTTCAGATACATAATGTGGAAGGTCGCGGAGTCCTTACCATCCGACTTCTCAATTTCGAAAACAAGAAAGGTCGTACGTATGACGGAAGCTGCTGCGACCAAACGTCTACGGATGGTACGACCTGCCCTGACCAGTGCGACTACGTCATGAGACTCATAGTATCCGGCCTAGGCAGGTTAGTGGACATGTTGCTAGGAGACTGATCTCTGATCCCAGATATCCATCCCCCATTAATGTCATTAAAGCGCTTTATAATCACGATTTTCATAAATATTTGAATAATACAGTTGAAATGATTTTACTTGATCTACATGATTTATACATATAATTTCGTTAGCCCTAATATTTAATTTACTAAGATGGTACCGTTAGAGTGAAAAATCAGAATGCGATTTTGAGCATTGATATTCATTATTGAAGTTATATCACTTTGAGTGTGATATACCATAATGGTTCAGTTCATACTTGACTGCATGTAATAAACAGTAGTCTGTTTTTACTCTCATCAGATACCAATACAATAACATCAACAAAACTAAACCGTCTGACAAACATCAAACACGAATATATAGAGTTAGACCTTAGTCAATTGCTTGTACTGTCTGTATGGTTGTAACCATACACCAATAGAACATACTACTCTTATTAATATACCATACTTAGTGCACCTGTAACACATACAAATATTACAATTGTCAAGCAAATATGCCGCAATTGACCTGCAATCGTCTACCAAGACTAGAATTATTACATGTACCTATTGATGTTTCAGGGCTAACGACCACGTGTTTCTCTTCCACCGGCCACTGAAGTATGACGCCAATGACATTTCGTTTCAAGAAGAGGCCAGGGACATGGTTCTCACTGTCCTGTTTGACGAGTGGCCGGTCAATGTGAGTCTGCTAACATAGATGTGTCCATTAAATAATATGACAATTAATGTCAATAACATAGATGCGTCCATTACAATATGACAATGAATGTCAATAACATAGATGCGTCCATTACAATATGACAATGAATGTCAATAACACATTCTCTGTTTATTATGGTTTGAAAGTTGTTTAACTGACTTTGAAAGGTCATTGTTTTATTTCTAGAATTATTTCAGAATCTAAGTATGTATCTTCCGAGTATTTTAATGAATTTTTCTTTACTAAAACCTTGAACACGTGCGGTTTGAGATTAATTACCTTATTAGTACTGAATAGCATTAAGTCTTGTGTCGTTTTGATGACTATACCTGATTTCTTAACAAATTGTAGTCGATAAAAATAAATCTCTGAGTTTCTATTCAACTTTGTGAAAACTCGTTGTTTTTTCTCGTAGTACACGTTAATGATGTTATCGAGTATTCTCGATTCATGATAACCCAATTTTACAAATTCTCATACTATTTCAGGGCTACGTCAAGATGAACGTGTTCTTCTACGACTACGACGACAACGACCATACGACGCTACTGGTAGATTGGTTTGAGAACGAGCTGACCAGAAGTGTAAGCAAGGGCAACTACAAGGGGGCCACCGTCCTGGGAAACAGACAGTCAGACAAAACACTGTAAGTACTAATCTAATAAGTTTCGGGACTCAGGGTAACAACTCTATGGAAGTAATATTGCAATATTGAAAAGCAACTGACTGGTGATATCAACACACGCATTATAAATTGTAATAATATTTCCATAGTCCGTAAATTTATTAGATTAGGTCAAACGTAAATGTGTTGATATCACCAATCACTTGGTTTTCTATAGTTCAATTTCTCATTATATGAAGTATATTTTATTTTGATAAAACTTCAATAAATGTTCACTTAGAAAGTACTCAATAGGAAGAACAAGCCAATGTATATCTGGTACACGTAACAAGGTGGCGATATTCCACAGTTTCTATTACGTTAACTGTGTTATTAAGAAAGCTAACAGCGGCATGCCATGACATACCAATAACTCATAGCTCACAAGCCATATAACCAACAGCATATATTTATTGACACGTATACTAAAATATTTGTTTATTGTATATATTAAATTTGTAAAATAGATATAAATCTATATCAGTATGGATAGATATTCTATGATGTACACTAATTACGAACTGCAAATATAATATATTAATGTGGTTTGTATTGTATTTCAGGCTGGAATTTGAATGGTCAGTCCATTGTTTCACAGACGAGGACTGTCTGAAACCCCCGCCAGAGTGGAAGAAATGGCCTTGGGACAACTCAGGACGGACCCACGCATACATCACCCCCGACAGGGGAACGTCGACTCTGCCCCCTACAACAACGATGGACTACGCCGATGCGCATACATCGCACCGATGGCAAAACGGCCAGTGGGAGAAACCGATGATAGGCAATGACGGCGATACTCCTGCGATTGGTTCTCGGGATGACAAGTATTCACACAGAAGATATGGAATGCCCAAGGCCTCGCGTGATCGACAAAGCATAGAGAGAACTGATCTCGGAAGAAGGGTTGCATCGCCTGCAGCTGGTGCGAAACAGTCAAGAGGGGCAGCCGACGGCAAACTTCATAATAAAAGACCAAGCAGAGTTCATAGCTACAACCACAAAACAAGATTAGTCGTAGGCAATGATGGCAGCAAGAGATCATACAACAGGACAAGAGTGAATGGTTTCATTGGCAAAGATACTCCAGCATTTCGAATTGCATCTACACCTGTATTGAAGTCACAACACATTAAGGACAATAGGAATAGAGGTGAAATGACAACTCGCGGGTTTACGCAAGCGAGGAAGATGAATGGTCAGCAGAAGTCCGGATGGGGGATCAAACATGGCATCCCGCCCTTCAAAAGACCATCAGGAAGCAGTACAGAATCAGACTGGAAAGAGAAAGTGATCTATGTGACATCGCCAGCAACCGCCAGAAATCCAGTATCAAGACTAACACCGTTCTCTTCGTCAGAGGAAACATTCTATAGAAAATCTAAATCCGGACCAGGCTCTCGGATCAAATACCGTCCATCAACACCTCCTCCAAGAACCACCAGGACTTGGAGAAAACAAACCAGTATGGAGAGTTCAAGCATTCCCACTTCTATACGTCCTCCAGCAAGAAACGGAAGTAGTCGTGAACGGGTAGCTGTCGGGAATAGTCAGAAGAAGAAGAAAGGACAGACCAAGAACATTAGCAGGAAGACAAAACATAATTCACGAGCAGATACGTCAAAAGGGAAGAAGCTAGAACAAATTTCAAGAAGTCCCAAGAATCTAGAACCAGTTACAAGAAGTCAGACTGACCTGGGCCAAACGAATGTAAAGAAACTATATTTTCCAAGACATAAGTGGCACACCCAGAATACACCCATTCCATGGGGTACCAGGAAACCCGCATACAGCCAAACACAGAGATACCACAAGGCGACAACCTCACCCACGGCCGTTGTAAAAAAGACGTTTAGTACTGGGACAACTCCAGTGTCATATAAACAACGCTCCAGGGACTGGGTACATCCAGAATTGAAGAAAACAGTTAAAGGTTCTCATAAACGCGGACGTAATGGACAGAAGCGAAAGAATTTCGGAAATTTGTTGAGAAACAGATTTGAATTACAAGACGAATCTGAACACGAGAATAAGGAAAGGAAATCCAAACCGCTGGGGAGGATACCTTCACGCGCACAGCATCGTACAGAGAAACGGAAACAAGACAGAAACAAGAAGATAAACTTACCTGTACAAGATCCATCACTGAAGTCTAATGTTAAACAAGTCCGAAATAACTCGCACCAGATGTCTAATAAAAATACGAAAGGTAGCTTTATTAAAAGACCTAACGTTACTACCAACAACCGAATTGATGGCTGGTCATCGCATGTAGGATCGCAAACAACGGAGAGAACAACAAGGAACCTCATTGTTACCAGAAGAACCAGTAAGTCACGGTTAGACACCCAAAAGCCAACACAACGCACTCGGTCGACAACTCATCCAACTACTAGTTTTCCGTCCACTAAGAAGAAGGAAGTCAAAAATACGAATATTACACCGAAGAAAACTCCTTCTACTGCCAAACCGGCGTTCACATCTTGGTCCTCAAGTAAAGCCACATCAGGACTAAATACTAAGTATAGAGGTACGACTTTACCAACCAAAGTCAAAGAAACTGCAAACAGGAAGAACCGACAACCAAAACATTCCTTTCGTCCCGGAGTAAAGAAAACTGCACTTAAAATGAATATCTCACATCAACGTTCAACGAAGAGGCCAACACGAACAACGGTTAAGGATGTAACAAGAAAAAAGGCAGATGACAACCCTCATCTCAAGCCAAAGACAAGCCACGCGGTGATACAAGCTACACCTCCCAGTAGATCAAGAACTTCCCCTCAAGCTAGAAGTACATACCAAGTTACTACACGCGCTATACCAAGAACAAACCGACTAAGAACAACATCTAGTCGACAAACATCAGCTCAGCCCACAAAGAAATATCTCCTGAAGTCAGGGAAATCAACTGCTGTACCATTCAAACGTAAGAACATTTCAGAAAGGTTCAAGAAAATTACAGTTACCAAGAAATTTGTGTTGCGCAAACCTGATAAGAAGACAACTAGTGTGACGATGACAACACCTATGTCGATGATACACACGGCAAAGTCACATAGGGAAGACGATAAACGCCGGGATGAGCAGAAGAATGCATCTCCGGACACGAGCACTAGGCGGCGATGGTGGGAGTGGGAAAGTACAGCGACTCCACAGACGATTCCCCCGAAGTCGTCAGGGTGGACGCACTTCACTCGGTGGTGGCAGAAGTCACAGTCTACAACCACTGTACCAACTCCAGAGGTATTACCAGCTGGTGTCAGCAAGGGCAAGGTCTACGACATCAGAGACTGGCATAAGCTAGCCAAACAAGAAAGGGAAAGAAAGAAGAAAATTAATAAGAAGACCCGTCCTATTTTAAGGAAAGCCACAACAGAGAAGGATGCTAGATCATTGAAGCATATAGAGAAGAACACGAAGAAAGTATCTCCAAAACGCAAAGTTAAATCCCAAGCAGTGGCAATGACTCACACAACTAATGGAAAATCAACTACGATACAGGCAGCTACAAGAGCCTTACACCCGACAACGTCCAGTCCATATTTACTAACTTCGAAAACACCCAATATCAAGATTCAATCTCATAAAACCACTCCAGTCAATAGGAAGAGACAACCAGAGAAAAAGAGCAGCTCATATTTGACAACCACTTCTATTGTGAAAGAAAGAAGCAAAAGCTCAGCATCTAATGTTTTCACGACAACTCCACATTCCCAAGACAAACGTAAAGCTACCCAGAAAACTAGGACTAGACAATCAAAGTTCACTGGAGCACCAATAATTAAGAAGCGAAAATGGGGAAAGAAAAACGTGAAAGAAAATCCTCTTAGAAGACCAGGGTCCACTGAGACACACACGACAGCATTTCCTACAATCAGGACTTCTTTGACCACGATGATGTTAAAGAAGAACGATGGAAAGACGAACCATCACATCAAGCCTACAATTCGATCAAAGACAATAAGGACAACACAGAAACCAAAATTATCTACAGCACCTACATCGAAGCCTAAAAACACAAAGATTACAATTGCTCCAAATTACCGCAAGTCAGGTGAAAGAAACAACCTAAAGAGGAAAGCTTCCAACAAAGAGAAGATGACAGTTTCTCCAACGACCAAGAACTGGCGTTATATGACAGATGACAAGAAGACAAAGCAAGAGAAGACCAATATATGGGCTGGGCTGATGAGCACAATTGGAATCACTACTAGAGGAAGACAATATATGGACGCTCTAACAACTCCAGAAACACCAATAATTCACTTGAAGTCTATACCTAAATTGAAGTCGTGGGAAGAAGACAGTTATAATAAATCCAGATATAGGAAACAAGGGAGACCATCAGAAGAGAATAAACGCATAACCAGAATTGACAATATACAGACCACGAAACAGCCACGAAATGTACATATTTCATCATCACCACCACCATCACAAACAACAACAACAACAACAACAACAACAACAACTACAACACCAACAACTATAGATATAAAAGTAACGACTCAATGGCGATCTAAACAAAAGAATAGGACACCCAAGAATACAGATCCTATAAAACTATCTACACAATCTGCTGATAAATCAAAGAAGACAGGGGCCAAATCTAGTCGGAAGAGCAAGGCTACCATGACGCCAAAGGAGACTATTACTAATCCAACTGCAGCGTTGCCGGCAAAACCAACAAGATGGTGGAAAAGGAAGAGCAAACAAGAAAGGAACGACCACGTTGTACTCACTTCCAAGACTACCGAAACACTTGCCACTAAATCCGAAGCCACTACAGTGCCACCAACAAAGTCATGGAATAGGAAACGTAAGAACAACACCGGTTACCCAAGTCTTGTGACAATCAAGGGCGTCAAAATTACTAATACACCAAAGAAAACTACAGACATATTCACCATGAAATCCACGAAGTCGTGGCAGAGATTGGACAGGAAAGAGCTGACAACCAGATCGTACGTTAAGACCAAGTCTGCGACTACTGAAGGATTAGGTGTAGAAACTAAGGTATACACAACAAAATCGTGGAAGAGAAAGAGCGGGAAGGATTCATCCTCCCGCGTGAAGACTGGAGTGAAGTTAATGACAACAGATGTCCCCAAGTCCTTCACAACCGTTGGCACGGTTAAAGCAACCAGATGGTGGAACAGGAAAAACAGTAGAGCCAAACTTACAAGTAAAAGTCCTACTAAAATTGAGTCGAATCCAAATGATGGGAAAAGAATATATTCTACAGCCAGACCAACGAGAGCATGGCAGAGAGTAGGAACTAGTAGCCAGAAACCAAATTTGGGAGGGAAACATTTTGCGGGAGTGTCCACAAAAGCACCGGTTTTCATCAAGCCACAAACGACTAAATCATGGAAAAGACCGAGGATGAAAACTACAAAGAGTTCACAAATGTCTATCCATAGTAATAAGAAGTCAGAAACAAAGGAAGATTACTCTAGGGCCACAACAAGGTCGTGGAGAAGACGACCAACTGAAGTTAAATCTACAAGACCTAGTACAAACGCTCGGGGAAAGAAGACCACGGATGGGACTAATCCTAGGACAGTATCGAAAAGCATGTCAAATATTCATGAATCACGCGTAATTGGATCCAATTCTTCATCAAAACATGTAGACATTTCAGCAAAAACAACCCGCCAGACGTACGTGGTGACTACCAAGACTGTATTGCCTAGACGCCAAACCATAGAGGTTAAACTAAAGTCCACGGAGAGAACATATCGTGTTTCTGAGAAAGGAAGAAAATTAAAGACAGCAAAACAACCCATAATGAAAACAACCCTTGAAACAACGTCCCTTTCAACAAAATCAACAAAAACAACGTCGATTGATGGTAAAGTCCGTACCACACGAGACCCTCTACGAACTCCAGCTCCGACATCTAGAGGACAGACTACAAACTCAGGCAATACACAGGGCAATTACAAAAACACGAAGCACAAGGGAGCGACACTTCCTTCTACAGAAGCAAAGAAAGATGTCATGGTGACACCAGCTACAGAATCTAGTACTAAAGGAAACCAGGGATGGAATTTGTTTGAATTCCTTCCTCACATTCTTGGAAAGATGTACAGCGGGGACCTAGTCAACAATACAAAGTCAGATCCGATATCAGCGGCAGCTGGAAGAACGCCAATACCAAAGACTTCACTGAAAACAGTTTCGTCTAGCAGAAGTAACATCCACGGCTACTCGGTAACACCGACAAGACAACAACCGCCCACCAGTTCTCGTAGAGAAACTACAAGCCTGAAGAAAGATCTTTCAACGAGATCAAAGAAGCCAACAACACCTTCAAAGTCAGTGAATCACAAGTCTAAAGCAACGGGGGATAGCCGAAGCAATAAGAAGAGCAGTTTTACAACTACAACACAGAAAGATACCTCAGCGAGAACGAGAACGAATGCTACTGAGAAATCCAAGAAAACAATTCTGCCGACTACACTGAAGACCAGGACTTCCTCTAACAAGACAACGGTGAAGACTTCAACAACAATCACCACATCGACAAGAACAACAACGAGAAATGCTACGAAGAAAACGATGACTAACACGAGTGTTTCGACTACAGAAGCAACTGTCACTAAACCAACTACTGGGATATCGCTAGGGGAAATACTAACATCATCTACAAAACCTGTGACAATTGCTCTCACTTTACCGGAGTGGATAACCATCCCCGAAGTAAAACTAAACAAGAAGAAGAAAACAAAAGGCAAACAAGATGCACGAAAGGCTAGTGAAACAAAGACAACTAAAAGGAAGACTTCTAAACCTACAGCTCCTACTACAGTGAAGACTACTGCTGGTAGCAAGAAGACCACCATAAGGAAGAACACTACTGTTAGCAAGAAGAAAACGACGACATCTACTGTGAAACATATAGCAGTGAAACCTACAAACAAGAATAAGACACATAACATGGGCATTGGTTTAAATATAAACTTAGGAAAACCTACAGTTAAAAGAACTAATTCAAAAACAAAAAAGAAGATTGACAATAAGTACATTGGAATTAATATAGACAGGTCCCTGTCTGTGAAACCAAAAGCCAAACCGAAAACAAATAACAAAGACTCTAAGACTATTGGTATCCGTATTGACAAACCAGTGGTAAAGAAACCGGGCAGTAATAGGAAAGGTACATCTGTGATAACTGCCCCTAAACAGAAGGTTATTCTACTGAACAGCACGGAAGATCACGGCCCTAGACTCCACGTTCCTAATGACGGCTTGTTCGTGCCAGGACATACAAAGATTGTGAAAGTAGTGACTTCAGAGAGAGACGAGAATGGAACTGTGCACGAAGAGGAGGTGTTGGTGGCCATTCCGTCCAACTCCGAGGCCCAGCACATAGGGTTGCAGGTGAAGAGACTGAACATTCAGACTGTGTTTAACCGGTATTGGCCTGCCATCCTGGGCTTAACAATAGGCACCGTGTTCCTGGTGGCTGCTGTCCTGACATCAGTGGCCTGTAGGGCTCAGAGGTACGTATGACCTTGACCGTGTGCCAGTCTTAATATGTGTGTTTGGCTTATACTAATTACGAATTACATCTAGCCATTGCTGTTATAATGGGTGTGTCGCATAAGGGTGAAATAATCCCGCAGCGACCTAATCAATCAACATTATCGGTCTGGAAATGCATGTAATATGATCGTTTAACATGTGTAGGTTTTATTAAAGTAATCATCCTCTGCATCGATAATTACACGCAATTCACAAACGTAAAGCATAGACTTATGGTAAAATTTAAATATATGCTGTTTTAAACATACACAACAAGTATAACCCCAGTGCTGCTCGTTATGTCAACATATCGTTCTCAAGACTAGAAATTAAGCGCACATTGCAACTGATAAATGTAATAAAATTTAATGTTGCTTTATCTAGAACTATGTAGCAGTTCATGCACTACATAACCTTACATCCTCAAGGAATACACAAAGTCAACAGTGTGCACTCCACAGCAATGTTCATTCCAAAGACTTCACATTCAGCAGAGCAAACCGCATGTGGAATCAAACACAAATATCTGCAATCATTACCATGCTAGCAAATTCATATTGAGAATGTAACATGTGACTTTCAAATTTTTACTACGGATGAAAACAATTTCACAAGATAAAAACCACATTGCACACCAGTTCACCTAAATTAGCAATATTGTCATACGAATCTCTGACATTTCAAATGTCATAAAGGACGCTACATTGCTTAGATTACTATTTGTTCAAGCATGTTTGTTTCCATATATGTAAACAACTTATGTTTACTGTTCAGCATAGTAAAACTACGAGCAACATGTATTACGGTTTTTTTTAATGGAAACTAATGCACTGTTCAAATCAGGTACAGCAATTTCAAGCTACCACTACAGTAATTTGAACTTAGGATTGTAGATTAAATGCCATTTTACTTGACTCGTAATATTTTATCTAAGCAATATGAAATTGATAGTGATGTGGAAGTTCAAGATGCTGAGCATAACCGACACTTAATTTCAATGGTTAGCGCGCCCACATGAGTACAATATTGAAGTCATTTACGCCGAATATTCAACGGGGCCCGAAATTACAAAAACGTTTTTGATTTCGAACTCACCCTCACCTCACGGTTTTGTTCACAAATCACAGTGTAAAATTTGAACTTGAGCATGTAATCCTAGCAAGACGTTTCGTAATCTTGGGGCCTGATGTTCGAATACTGTTCTATAAGCGTCGATGATGTTGGCGCAGAGACGAAATGAGTATTAGACATTTACCAATTTCCGTTAATCTGTTTCATCGTAGTACATACACGACGTAGTTGCTGTGGGATCTCCTCCTACACAAACATAGCAAGGAACGATCATCGATGTGCCATGAGCATCTGGCTAGGACCTATTATTACTCGGATACAATGATTCTGGAACAGAGTACTAGCAATTACTATTATTTACTTAAAGGTGCACACATATTACAGCTTGCTTGGATAACATTAACTTCACAAATTTGGTGACAATCTTCATTGTAATTTGTGAATTGAAACACACAGAGAGTATACTTCTTAGTTGATACAGCCTGGGCGATCGTCTACATACACTCCGTCCAGTCTCCTTGATTGGGAACGCCAGAGTTGGCGAAGTTTCGTCTACGAGTAGAAATTGCCTTATTAGTTATGTAGGAACTATGGGTCGTCAGGATGTGGGGACTTAGGGCCATATATATTAGTACTGCGGCCAACATGTGCAATCAAGTCACATGCATATGCCTGGAAGCTCGGATACACCCTGAGGGAAACTTTAAGGTCATGAGAGGTGAAGTCTGCCTGCTGAATAAAACTACAGAATAACTGCACACTTAAACCCTCTTCATTACACTCTGAATGTAACTGCGATGTTAACTCGCGATTAAATATCATACCTAATAGAAATCCATGATTAATTACAAATGTTTAAACATGATTTTGATTTGTTTGAGAGCAACGCTAAACTTTGTGCACGAACGTATCGTTTCAGATTATACGTCCAGCGTACCAGATACGACCAACCACAACATCTGACGGAGCCTCCAGACACCAGCGAATACTCGTCATCCGCGGCATCATTGGTGTCTGAGGCCACGAGATCGTCAATACGGTTATAGCAGCGGTAGAGTGTGCGTGTGCGTGTGCGTGTGCGTGTGTGCGTGTGCGTGTGCGTGTGTGCGTGTGCGTGTGCGTGTGAGTGTCAGAGTATGCATGTGAAAGGAAAGGCTGAAATGGATGGTATGCTGTGTCAAAATATATTGTGAATAGTTGTATGAATGTAATTACAGTACATGTACATGTACTCAACTTTGCTATAAATAATATTGTATATTGAAAGCGTATGCTCCCGTCATCTAAAGCATCTGTACTTTGCTCAACATGTTCATGATAACATTGCTATACTCAATGTAGAACTCCTGTGAGAAGCCCGCTGTAATTATACTATAGGTGTGAAGTATGCTGAAATATGTACATAATAGCGAATAGATACAAGATGTATTGTACATTTTAAAACACGTCTGTCTTGACGAAAATAATATTGTTATTGTTGGAATTATTCAGTGAACACGGGAAAGAGAAACCGTGGTAGACAGACGGAAAGCAATGCATGTGTGTACAATAATATATAAATATGTAGATAAGTGTACATTATAGCTCTTCCTTAGACTGACAGTAACTATACATTGGATTGCGCAACAGATTGAATTATAAAAGTGGACTTCCATCCACTCAAGTGTATATATATTAGTGACCTGTACATGTATACTTGAAAAATAAAGCTTTCATGATAAATAAGATAATCTTTATTATTATTCTTAAAGAAACTTGAAGATAGTTGATTGAAGCATTCTTGTGTTCTATAAACAATTGTATTGGGGTTTTTTCTCCGCATTTCCATAGTTTTATAGTCCGAAAACCAAAACGAACAAAGAAAAAAAAAAGAGAAAATATATAGTTAGAAGTCAATTATAGTTGACTGCGGAAATGGATTTTAATTGTAAATGGAAAATGTCAATAATGGTACCGTTTGTTTTCCGGAATGACAGAGTGTTAAATGAATGTGTGGTTGTAATAGGACACACTAGTATATAGAGCCATTAGTCTGTGATGTAGAGTACGAGTTCCACTGACGAGACACACACAGCCTATAACATATACAGATATGATTCTAGACGATACAATCAAGTTCAAAGAAAGATTCTTAGCATTGGAATAGTTGCGCGCTACACGTAGCTGATGGAGTTGGATTTGTATGCTTAGTTTGAGGATTGAGATGGAGGACAGAGATATATTTACTCCAGGACAATAATAAATGAATTCTGAAAAAGAAAACGCCAGTTGTAAATTGATCTCCAGGTGTCCCGAATGAGAACAGCCTGTATATGTGTTTGTTCTGACGTCCACGAGCCAGTCTCTCCAGACAGACACGAACTCCAAACTTGATAAAAAAAAATATCACCAGTCGATCCAATTTCAGTCCAAAAATATGACATGTTAGAAATATGCAATACAGTGTATAGTCATGATACAATTGTCTATCCGTCGTAAGTAGCTATATAGCTTATATTACCGTATACTAGTTAGCATTCCTATTTCATTATCAAACGTTTCAATTACCAATAATACACCTTATAGACATGTACAATGTAACATGTACATGCATCCAAACATATCGACTGCGGACACACACCATGTGTTACACACGCCATGTGTTACACACACACACACACACACACACACACACACACACACACACACACACACACACACACACACAAAAATACAATCAGAAACACGATATATAGACAGACTATCGTC
>JAUTBT010085457.1:0-11595 GCA_032361225.1 Lepetodrilus schrolli | reverse complement strand
TGACTTGCTCAGGCTGAAGTATGGGTATGTGTGACTTGCTCAGGCTGAAGTATGGGTATGTGTGACTTGCTCAGGCTGAAGTATGGGTATGTGTGACTTGCTCAGGCTAAAGTATGGGTACGTGTGACTCGCTCAGGCTGAAGTCTAATCATGTACAATGGATATTGCTATGGTTTGCAGTGTTCATTTTATTTTATTTAAATTATTTTTCAACCTTTTCTATTTTTGATACATGTTCCAGATTTACGGTATTAACTCATTAAAACTTTCGTCATTATCAATTATCTTTGTCGTCTCTAATTATTCAAAAGGTCATAATGATTGCAGTATGTTTGAATCTTATGACATTATTTGTATTTTGTTCAAAAATTAATATTAGACATGTCTTAATAGATATTAATGAAGCCATTTCCATGAGGATTATTTGGGCCTAAAAAAGTAGCAAATTTATTAAAAAATATATGTTCATTTTCTTTTCCCTCATAGGTCGTCGACCTCAGAGAGCTAATGTCATAGTCCCGATCCACGTCATCGACCGTAACAGCCCTGTCTTCGAGAAACAAGTCTACACCGTCAGCGTCAATGAGAACATTGCAATGCACACTCCCGTCACCAATATCCAGGCACTTAGCCCCCAAAGTCACAAACTGATATACTCCATCAACGGTGGAGATAAATATGGTGATTTTGCCGTCAGCTTCGACACAGGTTAGTTTCTTGTTCTGATTGTTTACATGTGCCTTGATAGATAGAGACTTCGGGTTGCTTCCTTTGGGGTTTTGGTGATGGATGACCGAGTGAAATATCTTTCCTATATTTTGAGCTTGGGTGTGAAAACCATGCATTAAAGACTATGCCTCTTGTCTCAAAAGGTATTAAAAATTATACCATGGTTTAATGTGGAACTTTTCTATGCATTTATCGACATTTGCATTTATCGACATTTCTTAAATATATTAAATATCTCCTAACATTCCATTTCTTTGTATTTAACATTAAATAATAATGTAATATCTAATGTTTGAAGGAATAGGTCACGATCAAAATTGGTTGACATTTTAAGTGATATTTTACCATCCCAAGCAGGTTTCTTGAATATTTTGTTGAAACTAGAAGTTTTGATTTGCGGATGCCCAAACCAATGTCACGCTCTGTTTCAGCATGTTTCTACTTTCATGTCAATTTCTGTTTTATCAGAATGCCTGTTTATCTATTGAATGACATCTCAAGGATACTGCAGAACATATTTTCAAATATTGTCTTACGAGTTGTATAGATACTTTATACGAATATTTAGAATATTTTCCTCTTAACTCTCTTCGTGCTGAAGGCAACCAGATATGCCATAAAGAGCAGTGCCTGTACTTAAACCAGGAGGACGAGGGTTAAACTTATGGCTAACATTTCACCAGATCACAAACTAATTCCATATCTCATTCCGCGGTGCTGGCCATAGCTTCCTAGTTCTAACTTCTAAGCTTGTAGTGCCACTGTATAGAAATCGACCGTTGTTGTATACAAAATGTCGAGTTCTGACTGTTTCTTGTTGTTATACATAACGTTTATGTCCGCTTTAACCCCACTTTAACATTAACACAGTATCTATCTTAAACACATATTTACCAATACTTGAATTTATATTGGACGACCAGATCGTATGTTTAATAAAGAAAAACTAACGTTTAGTAATGTAAATCATGTATCAAATATGACACATTTTGAAAAAAGCCGTATTTTTATGAAAGGGTTAATTAAAGATTATTTTGAAATACAATATAAATTATGTTTATTATGAACATTGATTAATAAAATTATATCAGGTCAGCTGAATTTGCCGATTTGTGGTCTGCAATGTCTCGTTTTCATATGGTTTTGTGGTTATTTGACCATAGCATGTTATTTGCAAGTACCTGACTAATCGTGATGTTTTCTTCCACAATCTCTCATTTCTTGTCTCTCAGCAATGGATGTTGTGGGACCATGTAAGTAAACATTTCTCGTACAGATTTTCTCATTAGTTCATTCATCGTCTTTACTACAGCTTTCCTGCTGGCAGGCTTGGCCTGTTAACTTCAGTGTTGTCATCCGCATTTGCTTCTTCATGTAGAAATTAATTTAGGTATAAGTTCTACTAAAGCACATAGACATAAGTTACATCAACTGCATCATCCTATGGAGATATTTTGATAGTTATCTAATGCTAAATTAGATTTTGTAATTTTTCAACAAAGGAAATTTGTTATTTTTTACATTTATAATTTAATAAATTCATTATTTAAAAACATCTCTCAATGTCTAAAAGTTCCAAAATTAGTAAACAACAGAAAACCTGTGTTGATGTTAACAATTCATGACGAAATATTACGTTAAACCAGCTTGGCTGGCAGGAAACATGTTGCATTCTAATCTTGTGAGACTATAGTGGCATGTTGCATTGCTTGCATTGAACTGTTGGTCGTTTATTTAATCCAAATTCATGTTGACAAGAGCATACAGCAAGGTGATGCTCTTTGTCCAGTACTGTTTATTGTCTGCACAGATAATGTGGGTTATGCCGTTTAGTTTTGAAATAACAATGTAGCTGCTTTTGTAATCTTCACTGCATTTACTGGGCATATTTAGTGCATATTTAGTGCGTATCTAGTGCATGATCTCCCTCTCATCTGTATATATTCTCTGTACACTCACCAAGTTCAAAGTTTAACTGTTGTTGGTTTTTTGTTTTTGTTCACAATATTGGGATTAGAAAGTATTAGTATAATGGGAAATGTTGTAATGGTGTAAGGTGTTTCTTTCATAATTTTGTCTGTTTTCTAACTTCTAGATGTGTATAGGAAGACTTAAATATTTTGCATAGAAATGTAACACATAAGTTCCAGATTGTTGTAGGAAAATCAATCAATTTTTATGAGTAGCTGAAGATAACATAGCACTTTGCACCTTAAAAATATATCCCCCACATGATAAAACTTGAATGCTGATCATAATCTACATGTATAGGTCTTTCCTCCTGCAGTGAATTTGAAAGAAAGTAATAGGCCAACTGATTATAATACCAGTGCTATTTTTCACCCATGTTTAATAATAATCTTACAAGATTGTAGTAGAGAACTTGACATGAAAACAAGTTTCCCTAACTATCATTCTTACGTTATTATTTTGAATTTTGAAGCTGCTTTCCAATTGTAGCAGAAGGGAGCTCTTCTATTTCATGAGATATTTGCTTTCTGCCGTGATGTTTTGAACCTGCTAACACCAAACAAATATTGAAATCTCCTCCCATGTTACTCTATTATGATTCAAGCAACAAAATACAATTTCAATATTGATAATGAAGACCCAAATATGTACATGAACTGTTACTCATTTGTATAGACTGAACAATTTAATGACCAATAGCTGATATGTTAGAATGTATGCCCTAAATAGGTAGCCTTGGCTCACCAAGATGTGCTCACTCAATGTCTGGTCATTGTTGTAGTGTAGGTACTGTTCACTCACATTGCATTGTATGATAGCAAATGCTGAAATATTTTCCAAGTGTATTAATGTATGGCTAAATGCAAATTAATAATTCAATGCATAGTGCATGTTCATTGCTACAATTTTGTTTTTAAATTACTTTATTTATAAGTTCTTGTTTTTTTTGTGGGATGAAAGCCTGGAAGAATTCTTTCACAGATTTAAAAACTTGTTTTATTAAAATAATCCATTTTTTAAATTTTATTTTTATTTAAAAATATTAATCTTTGTTACAGGTCTGATATCTGTGGTGGGATCTCTGGACTACGAAGAAACTAAAACTTACAAACTGACACTTCGAGCGACCGACACTTTGACTGGGAGTTTCTCTGAGTGCATCGTCTTTGTAAACCTGCAGGTCAGTGAAACATCGTACTTAAACAGCGCTCATTTTTATTGGAATTTGATGAGGCTCATTGTCGTGAGAGAAGTTGATGAGCGATTTGCTATTAGAAAAGGAAGGCAGAAAAATTAAATGTATTTAGCGTATAATTTACACCTTTGTTGTATTGCTTTTAAAGTATCATAGCAGTCATAAAATTGGTGAGTTTATTTTGGAATAACAATGACAATACAATCTCCGTGTACATTTCAGGATGTTAATGATAATGCCCCAGTTTTCACAAGCTCGATATACACGGAAGCCGTGACCGAAGCAGTTCCCATAGGAACGGAGATCCTGAAAGTGGAGGCTATGGATGGCGACACCGGCATGAACGGCCTGGTCCACTACAGCATTGCCCCCATCACCATGAACAACCCCGACGTCCGCTACTTCCACATCGACTCCGCAACCGGCATCATCATGACGAAGAAGACCCTGGACTACGAGACGCAGACAGACTTCCACTTTCTGGCGATGGCCGTGGATGCGGGGATGCCGGCTCTCAACTCCACCGTGGTGGTCCACGTGATCGTCATGGACCTCAACGACAACCGCCCCAACTTCACGCAGACCTACTACGACTGCAGCATCACCGATCAGGCCGTGCGCGGTCAACTGGTCACTCGTGTCACGGCGTACGATGTCGACGAGTCCAACCGTGGTGACCTCATGTACTCCATCGTCGACGGCAACGAGAGGTACGCGTTCTCCATCGAGGCGACGTACGGGTTGATCACCGTGTCCGAGCAGCGCAGGCCGAGGTTCCAACTGTCCTACACGCTGAACGTGTCGGTGAGCGATGGCGTCTACACGTGCTACGCCAGGGTGACCATCAGTGTGACGAGCAGCAACACCCACGACCCCGTCTTCGACCGCGCCGTGTACAGCGCCGAGATCTTGGAGATAAGCGCCAAGGAGACACCTGTGGTCACGGTGTCGGCGACTGACGCAGACCGAGGGACATATGGACTGACGACTTACACCATCCCCAGCAACAGACTGAAGGAGACGTTCCACATTGATGCAGATACAGGTGTGTGGGGTTGGGCTTGTATCTGTCTCACAGTTTTTAGAACTGATTAGCATTACTTTTGGTGTGTGTAGATTTTAGATCGAGGAGGTCTATAACAGCTTAAGCTTATTTTGCTTATATCGCTGCTTGTCAGCTTATGGTATCCAGGGACATAGCTAGCTAATAGCCAAAATGACGTACGTCTTTCAAAACCCAGTGACAGCCATGGTATCATTTTTGCGTTTAATTTCATTCGTTAAAATACATCGTTATTAAATTCTTATCAAATTGTGTGTGCATTTATCCTGAGTATTTCTTCACTATAAATAGTAATAGGGATGTCGAGAGATATGTTGACGTAGTTTTCTCCGCTGCAGGTGAAATCTTCACGAAAGTAGAACTAGATCGAGAGAAGCAGAGCACGTACATTATTCCAGTGGCGGTCACAGATAATGGCGGACGTATGGGATTTGCATCAGTTCACCTGACCGTCACGGACTACAACGATTGCATCCCGTACTTCCTGGTGTCAGACTATCAGGGACACGTGTTCACCAACGCCTCGGCTGGCGATCATGTTCTACAGGTAGGATCAGTGTTAAAAGTCCTCACAGTCCCATTCCACGGAACAGACTTAGTCTATGATGTGAGAGTCACAACTGAATGTATGTATATACGGAGCTACTACTCTCACAGCATCATGATCGCTCTGTAGAAAATTAGCATGCGCAGTTTTGCATTTTAACAAATTTCAGGGCTGATATTTTTCAAAGTACTATCAAAGTGTAGGTACTAAGATTCCACCACGTCAATCACAGAAATGTCTGAGAATGTGATATGAATACTAGTAGTGACTAATATCGAAACTGAAAATTTGATTTTGACATTATGAATGTCTGATACAGACTCTATGGACGTCTTCGAAGCCCCGTTCTCGAGTTGACTCGACACGAGAACGGGGTTTTGAACATGAAAACCAACACGCGAACAAGATTTTCACTCCCCACGTTTTCGCGGGTTGATGGAGGATCGAATGAGATCACACTCGGCACGCACTTGAGCGTTTGTAAACGTAAGACGAGATCACGGTCCTCGGGTAACGCGAGAACGCGGTTTCGAATACGCTCTATGAATGTCTACTATGACCGTGTCCTGTGTTTACCTACAGGTGAAGGCTGTTGATGAGGACATAGGTGTCAACGGGAAGGTCGTGTACTCTCTCTACCCGAGCGGCAACACTGAGGTGGTCAGCGCCTTCCAGCTCGACCGAGACACGGGCCTCATCACTGTCAGAGGCGATCTCACCAATTCAGGTACGTGACAGCTCGCGGTGTCCTCGGAACGTCGGGCCAAATATTGTGCATTAAATGGTTTCGACTCAAAACAACGTATTTTATGATCTTTTATGAATTATTGAGTTATTTATCCATCATGTGTTACAAGTAATGTTGATGTTAAAACATTATTTAACCATGTTTAAATACCATCGTTTTAGAATGAAAGTCAAGGGCCTATTCAGAATTTGAAGAAAGCACTGAAAACCAGCTTGCTAATGATATTTATCGATTAATAAATTGGATTTGTTGAATACTTAAATTTGTCTTTACTTGTCTTAAATGTTGACTACCAATTTTACTACATTGACGTTTTTACTTACTAAAAAGGCTGAAAATTACTGTATTTATGAAGAAATTTAATTATTTTTACTTGGACTTTATGTTTTTTATTAATTTCTTTCCAGTGAACAAAGTGTTCCAGTTCTTTGTGGGCGTGTCTAACCAGGAGGACCCCTCCATGCAGGGACGTGCCGCTGTGGACATTGTTGTCATAGGTGCCACAGACAACCCCCCAATCTTTGAAAAGGAGCAGTACGCATTCTTCATCCAAGAGAACATCGAGACCGGGTCCGTCATCGCCACCATCAAAGCCTCGTCCAATCAGCCGCTGTCTTACAGCATCGTGCCGGGATCCACCAAAAAGAACAACGATCCGAGAATGTTCGGTATTTCCTCCAAGGGGCAGATAACTGTGTTGGGAAGTCTGGACCGAGAAGATACTCCGACCTACCTGTTGATGGTGAAGGGCGAGACCGCCACGTCACCACCGCTGGTTTCCTACGCCGAAGTCAAGATCCAGCTGCACGACATCAATGATAACGATCCGATAATGGACTCTAATCCGTACTTAGCATCCGTAATAGAAAACGCTCCATCGGGAACCAGGATCATCCAGCTTCAAGCTTACGACAAAGACTTGTCTCCTAGGTTGACGTATAAATTCGCCAAGGGCATGGAAGACATCGCAAACACGTTTTCATTGGATGCTCACACCGGTTGGTTGACCTTGATGACGACCTTGGACCGAGAGGTCAAGGACGAGTACAACATCAGCGTGGTCGTGCACGACGACTCTGATCATCACGGTGATGGAAGCCGGACTTCGACCGGGTCGGTGATTGTCACCGTGACGGACTGCAACGACAACGCGCCCGTGTTCAAACAGAAGCGGTTCAATGCCGCGGTCGACGAAGGTGCGGCTGTTGGGACGGTGCTCCGCAACATCGCTGCCGTTGACGCGGACTCTCGGGAGAATGCCAAGGTCAAGTACTACATCACTGCAGGGGATCCACTGGGACACTTTGAGGTCCACACCAGTGCCGCGCTGTTCGTCAACAGTCGACTGGACCGCGAGACTCAGAACCACTACACTCTGACGGTGGCCGCCACAGACGGAGGCTTCGTCACCTACATCACTGTCAACGTGGACATCCTAGACGACAACGACCACTCCCCGGACTGTGATAAGGTCAGAATGATGTAGTCACAAATATTCTGGTATTGTACAGTAAATATCTGACGAAATGTTGAGGATGATTTACAGCTCAACTGAAGTGTTGTGCTAAATTCCCAATGCAAAGTTTTGTGCTAAATTCCCAATGCAAAGTTTTGTGCTAAATTCCCAATGTAAAGTTTTGTGCTAAATTCCCAATGCAAAGTTTTGTGCTAAATGCAAAGTTTTGTGCTAAATTCCCAATGTAAAGTTTTGTGCTAAATTCCCAATGTAAAGTTTTGTGCTAAATTCCAAATGTAAAATCTGAACTGAGCATCTGTTGTTTTATATGTAAAATCTTATTGGCAATATTGTAGAAACAATAAATACCTTTACATTTATTTTCCAACTAAATTACAATACAAATAATAAATAATTTAACACTTTTCTTGCTGGATTATTCAATATCAATGCTATGTCAGGGCATCTCTGGTTACCGCTGGCATGGAGAAGGTTAACTAAGCCATCACTGTAAGCTGCACAGACAGCAGTGACAGAAGAATCACAGGTTTCCGCTGTGTTTCAGTCGCTGTACACCAAGCTAGTAGCGGAGAACCTGCCAGTCAACGCCATCGTGGAGTACATCCACGTCACTGACCGAGACGAGGCCAACACCCGCAACTCGCGCATCTCCTACTTCATCGCTGGCCCTGGGGCTGAACTCTTCAGCATGGAGAAGGAATCTGGTGAGACAATCACTCCTGACCAGTCCAGGCGTTTCTCATCAGTGTCCCTTTCCACAATCGTAATGACTCTTGTAGCACTATGATCGTTCTGTGGAACCAGACCCTGGCTTATTCCAGACATCAAATTTTCTCATCTCTTGTGATATATGTCTGCAGATTTCACAATGTATATTTCAAATCGTACCTCGGCGTATCTTGACTGTCACAGTAACTCTTAGCAATATTATTGTCCCTAGAATTTACTATAACTTCTCCATGCATCTGAATGCTACTTTGTAAATATTTTTTATAGAATAATAATATTTGTTATGATGTATTTAAATTTTTAATGGTATCCAATTTATGCATTACTGAATTAGGCATATTATTATTCTTGACTCAATACTTTCTCAATAGGTGTTTTGAGGACGGTGAAGACCCTAGATCGCGAGCAGACGCCGTCCTATCATCTGATAGCGTCAGCTGTTGACGGCGGCGGCAGGTCGTGTACAGCAGACGTCCTCATCACTGTCACCGACGTCAATGACAACAGGCCGAAATTTACGGTGAAATCTACGACCTTCCATGTTCCCGAGAATGCTCAAGTTAACACGCTGTTGACCAGAATGACGGCAATGGACATTGATAGTGGTGAGATGAGGCCGTTATTGACGATACCTGGAGTTGAATCAGGGCTGTTGCCTGGTAAAAGTCCTACTCTGTATTATTATTCGTTAAAAGATGACACGAGATGTATGTGAAACATTGTCTTTTATGAATTGCATGTCATTTCCTTGCTTTCACACAACACCCACAGGATAGTTAGGGTTCTGTTCTGTATAAAATATAGATTAATAATATCAAATTATAAAGATTTTGGTGATTATTTTCATTGCCAATTATTCATGGAATTGAACATATTGATTACTCCTTGTGTATATTTTATCTCCTGGTATTTATCAACACGAGATGTTTCTATTTTTCGTTACTGAAACTTTTTACATGATTGTCTTCCAGGCATCAGTCGGCGTATCCAATTTGAGCTGAGTGGTCATGACACGGACGTGTTCGTCATCGACCCTGTTAGCGGCATCATCAGCGTCACCATGTCACTGGACCGCGAGGCTCAGTCCGAATACAACATCACCGTTGTAGCGTACAATCCAGTAAGTTGTACACACAGACACTGAGGATGCCTCTGTCTGTTTGGAACAGATATTGAAGTTTACCATCTTGTAGATGGCCAGTCTTGTATACCATTTGAAAAGCATCTGAAAATAATGTAATGTGTTAAGAAATATTGATGTATTTCTGAAAAATGTATATGTAAAGTATTCTTTATTTTGATTATGCACTTATTTAATAATAATAATTAAAAAATTTAATTAAATTAAAATAAAATAATAATAGACTAATGATAATAATAATAATAATAATAATAATAATAATAATAATAATAATGTGTCCATTCATAATTCCACACCAAGTCAGGGTATGCTCATAGCACTCGTTACCTCAGTCCTGGGATCAGCATGCAATCGCTTTCCCTTCTTAACTCCCTGGGGAGTCTAGATTCCTGTGTTTCCAGGATTATACAAGTATTTCATGCGAGTTATCGCTGTTCCCAGGGCGCGCCACAGTTCTCATCAACCATCGACTTGCGTGTGGTGGTGGGCGACATCAACGACAACCCGCCCAAGTTCCAGCGGACCAACTACCACGTGGCGGTGCGAGAGGATACGGCGCTGAAGAGCCGCGTCATGGAGGTGCTGGCCACCAGTCAGGACATCGGTCAGAACGCCCAGATCACATACTCCTTGACCGGCGGCAACGAGCAGGGGAAGTTCTCCGTCGATTCAGATTTAGGTACGCACATTTTCGGTGCGAAATGTTATTTCTGTTGTCATAGATATTGATATGGAAGTGTGTGACATTCTGGGTCACAAGTTACAAATCTACAGGATCCACAGGCATGGCAATTATCTGCGGATCTGCGGAAATCTGATGATTTATTTGTCCACGGGTCAAATTATTTGCACTAGACGTGGCTCGGGGTCTGTACTCCCAGACCCCGGGCTTGTTTTCTGCTGAGATCACAATTGTCTGTCATTTCATTTCAGTTGTTTTTATGTTGAATAGTGAAACATTAATGTAAGGACAGATGAGGTCAGAGCTTCAAACTATGCAACCTGTTCGGGTACAATGCATCAGAGTTGTCTTCCTTACTAACTTGCGTTCATTTCAGAAATATAAGTATTGACCCTTTTACTCCAGGAGTGATCCGAGTTGCCGAGCCTCTCGACCACGAACTCTCGAAGGAGTATTTCCTGACGGTAACTGCCACGGACAAGGGAGACAACCCACTGAGTAGCACCACCATTGTGGTCGTCAACGTGACGGACGTCAACGACAACGCTCCACAGTTCGGTCAGAGCTCGTACTCCACGTCTGTGAAGGAAGACGCGCCCGAGGGCATCGAGGTTTTGAGGGTCAGTCGATGTATTAAGGCCATTGATCCATGTTCCATTCGTCTGCAAAGTGATATTGAAATCGTTGGGAGAAATGTTTAAAATGGACTAGGCATTTACAAATTCTTAGATTGACGTTTTTACTATTTCATGACATTTCAGACATTTGTAATCATCATGCAGCAAAATCTGCCCAGAAGAAGGCAACGATCTCGATAACCTGATATTGAATGTCTGTATTGTCGGGGAAAGAAGAACGAGTTTGAATCATTCCAATTTGTGGAAGCTGATGACTAACACCAGGTGTATTTGTAGGTGGTTGCCACTGATGTGGATGGTCCGGCCAATTCTAAGATAGTCTACAGCATCCTGAGGGGAGACTTGGACGACCGCTTTGTCATCGGGCCGGTCGACGGTGTCATCCGAATTGGACATGATCGTCTAGACAGAGAGACGGTGAGAACATTCTCAGATTCCTTCAACTATTTAGACTTTGGAGTTCCATTATGCTGCAAACATGCAACATGAGTAGCAGAATACAGTTTATCACAGCCACACTTTGAATCATATTTCTCTAAATAATATTTTAATTTTGTTATTATTATTATTGTTATTATTATTTGTTCACGAAAGTTATCTTTCTGACGCGATATTGATAGGATGCGATGTCTGTAGAGTGGCAATGCAGTTATCATACTTGGTCTTGTCAGTACC
>JAUTBT010085456.1:0-11597 GCA_032361225.1 Lepetodrilus schrolli | reverse complement strand
TGTGTGTGTGTGTGTGTGTGTGTGTGTGTGTGTGTGTGTGTGTGTGTGTGTGTGTGTGTGTGTGTGTGTATGTGTGTCTATATACACACACACACTCAACAAAAATTATTACGGGCCAGTAGCTTTTTAGGCCATAACCTAATAATTAAATATAAACTTCAAGGTAACTGCACAAAGTTTAGAGCAAACAGGACATGCTTCTCGTAAATAACTGTGAAGTAGCTCTACTCTGACGCAAATAACGCCATAGCTTCCTCTATGTCGTGATGACGCAACTGCTTCCGACCTCATTTCAATAGAATTATTATATTTTTCACGAATGTGTTAAGGATTGTTTTGATAATGACTGACTGCCATTTATTTTACGTTCATTGCGGTATCAGTACAGTTACAGTGAATCCATGAAATCTCAATTACTCAAAGCATTTTGTTTACCCACTCCATCTTAATTGATAAAATATTAATGCTCAGCTCTAAAAAATATATTAATTACAATTGATACACCTTGTTAGACCACTAAATCCATCAAATACAAATATCCACTAATTTATTTATAAGGATTGACTGCAATAAAAAAAATTACGTTTTACGTTCATCGCGGATTCATACAGTTTCATGCACATTGGTTTTTCTGTTCATACCTCGATGAACGTAAAAATACTGTTTTAACAACGGAGATTTACCAAACGTCTACAGGCTCCAGGTACTCTTCAAGAACTTGCAGGTGCATTGGAAGAAGAGTGGCATCAGATTCCTCAAGCCGAGTTCCAAAATTTGGAAGGAACCCTCTTTAAATATCCCTTGCTTTAATAAGACGCAATACTCATGCACGTCAGCCAACTGCATTCCTCAATATAGAGTTCTACGTTTAATAACTCTATTTATAATTCGTGACTGGCATTTGCTTACCAGTTTAAATATAGCTTCTTGTTATTGTTCCATGTATCGGGTGATCGTGTCAGATGATCATGAACTCATTATTCCCTGTAACATAGGCCTACACGTCGTTTAGCCATGGGGTAGATGTGAACACGAACCTTCATAAGTTTGTTTTCACCTTTCTTGTTTAGCAATCGTGTGTAACACACTTTATCATCTGATGGAAAGTTGAATATGGACCTTATTTACACTGTTTTTTCCATTTCTTTCTAAATAATATGTTGAATTTTGCCAAATATTATGTACATACATATAAAGTAATATAGTATGTATTTAATATACCAATATACCTTGAAATAACCAGTAATAAGAGTGCAATTCAAGTACGTTTATGAGAACAAGGAAGTATACAGATATTTCGTGTATCATGCTACTTTGCCGGACGAATAACTATACAAATTAGGGACGTCATAATACTATTTATAATCATTATGATCGGAGACTATGTGCTAATCGACTAGATTTAATATATTCCATTGTTTTTATAAAAATGAGTTGTTATTTTCCTTTGGTGTATTTAGCAATAAGTGAAGCGGTTTACAATTTACTGACCTGCATTTATTCCTACGCGTAACTTTATAAAATGTCGATTCACACGTTGATGTTTTCTTCTTATAGAGATGTATTTAAGTTTGACATTAGATGATAAATATATTATTAACCTCGTGTCCTTAGATTTCGTCTATATCCTGCATTTAGGGATACTCTATGTATTAGACTCGCTGAAGCTCGTCCAATACAAAGATAATACAGGATATAGGCGATATCTATAGACACTCAGTTAATAATCTCAATATATATATTATATATATATATATATATATAGAGAGAGAGAGAGAGAGAGAAAGACAAGAGAAGTAACAAAAGTGTACATATACAGTATTAACTATAAAATCTAAATGATATGCATATTAAATTAGGTGTAAATTGTAAGACATTCATAGCCAAGAAAAGAGTATTGGCTTATGGGACTCTTCGCAGTTTTAGTGCTATACACAGTTCAGTTGAACTAGAGAAAATATAAACAAGTGTTTCTGCCAAGGTCTGTAACGGATGCAGTCAGTCAACATACGCTGAAAGGGTATTTAGAGGAGGCCACAGAATAGACAATGACTATCCGTTCAAGTTACATAACACGGTGTTACCTGTTAATTCTGAAGCCGTATATGGTGGTTGTTTGCAAACGGAGCGAACAATACGAACTTGCTCTAAAGCAAGGAAAATTCTAGGATCGCTCAGAGACATTGGATTAAAAGCCGGTGGATTAAATCCAGTGTGCTGTATTCAAATTTGGCGCTGGGTTATAATACCGGGTGCTATATATGCATGTGAACTATGGTCTAATATCGTACAGTATGAAACAGATAGATTTGAACGACTACAGCGCTATTTTGCTCGCACATTACAAAACTTCCACAGACGATCTTCATGTGACGTCACTATCCAAACTTAGACCTATGGCCCATGGAAGCAACCATTGACAAATCCAAGCTGATATACCTAGGACGACTGTGTCGAACCAAAACGGAAACTATGGTTAAAACTTTATTCTACATCAGACTCGGCCAGTACCTCTGCCAAAACATTAAGAAATCATCAATTGTGCATTACCTCTTGGGCATATCGAAAAAGTACGGACTGTTCAACTTCATTCAGATCTATATAGAAAGACATTTTCCTGCTAAAGCGGTATGGAGCAGGATTGTGTTCAATACCATTTCAGAAGTAGAAAGTGCCAAATGATAGCCCAGACCTTAATCGCTTTCAAGCAATACACAAACGACTTCTCCCACACAGGCTATGGAATGTTTGCGATATGTATTGTCTGCATAATAGGCCTGTGTACACCCTGGTGAAGTTGGCTGTTTTACCTGTTACGAAGGGAATTTATATGATGAAGACTGTAATGATATTGTGCTTCATCAGCTTCTACAGTGTGCGAAACTTATAACAAAACGAAATCAATTGTATGAAAAGTTGTTTGATACATTAAGTCTAGAACAGTACATGAAATTTGAAAATTGTAAAGAGGATGAATTGCTAATCGTTACACTTCTAGGCGGAATCACGAATCTTGTCAGTGACATGTCATTAGACACCTGGGTGGAGTTCATTACAATAGTGGCCGTTGTTATAAGCTCGTGGGATTTACAAAGCATGTTGTATTTATAATATTTAATCTGTTGACACTTAGGTTGTGTGTGTGTGTGTCATCATATGTATATACATTCAACGTATGTTTTGTATATAATTAAGTAATCCGTTACTCCCTGTACTCTCCGAATCTACTGGAGGAAATAAATAAAAGTATTCATTCAATCATTCATACAATTGGTGGCTATATATGCTCTAGCATACTGTAATAGAGCACCACCTTTAGATATTGACACTGTGTATACCTGCCTTCTTTCACATGCATGTCATTCTTCGTGTATAGTATTTCAATGAGTGTATGTTACCGCTGATGATAAAGGCCACATCACATTATTATTCCTGGCCCTTCGATTTTACTACAAACACGTTCATGAATATCTACAATTACGGGTTGGGTTCCTATGATACATATCATTCCTAACAAAATTGAAGTCGATGTCAACATTGATAACAACTGGAATATCCATATATTCGATATCGCCTACATGTCCACAATACAAATTCTATATTCAATATAGGTTTTTTTAAAATCATATTTATAATGTTCACTTTCATACGATACTGTTATTGGTTATTGCGTGTTTGTGTCTGGTAACATTTCCTGCATCTATACTGCACTTTAATTCATGCAATCGCCGCATACAAATCACGGGTAATTACTTACCAATACTTGTTACTAAACAGTGTAAAATAGGCCCTCCACAAATTCTTCTCTATGCGATGAGTGGTGAGGCTGACGAACACTAATCACCATATTATCCCAGAATCTGGCAAGATCCACATATTTCTATAATATGGCTTGAATTAGACAAACTAATACTAACTTATTGCGAAGTTGCAAAACACAGCTAGTGACAGAGTCGAGACAACGCTCAGGGTGTTGAACTGCATCGCTGTTCCGCTCTCGCCATCATTTATCTCCGGTTTCATATCCCCGTTGATGCCATTGCACAGGTCTGTGACACAGTCATTGAAGCACGTGGGTCGGACTTCATTCGGAGTATCACAACTGCTCGGCTTTTCTGGTACATCACAGCTTCTAGACGATGACAGCAGCCGAGCGTAATCTGCCAGTAGACAAAACATCACGTTAAACCTACGCATATTCCTAGCATTATCGATCTGTACATAGTCTGGTAAAAATTGTGTTGCTTAGCCTTCTTTTAGTGTGTTTTCTTCTACGTGAATTTCAACGCCATTAACAGTTGTTAGACCTTACCAGGACTCTCCTGCACGAAACGGGATAACTCTAAGCAAACCTATGCGCCAATCTTACCGATGGTGTAGTCTACAGCTAAGGTTGGAGTTAAAGGCATACAATCACAGATTATGTTGTCGTTTTGGACCGAAATGAAATTAAAAATGCAAAGTACATGCACTTAAAATACATATAATCACTTTTCTACCTCAAAATTTCTTTCCCCCTCTGTATGACAGGTAAAATTCCATTGCAGTTTACATTTCCGGTAAAACCCGAATAATCATTTGGTAATGTACTGTAATATCTCAATGTTCTATAGTCTAATAGACTAAGGGGGATAACTCTAATTGTCGAACACTAACTATCGAAAACTAACCTTTCACGACTAGTGTTACTAATAAATCTACGTAGCTATAAATATTGAAAAATAATAACATATGAAAATATTGAAAACCAGTGGGATATGCGGACCATGTAGCTGGTTACCCAATATACTTGTGTAGACACATCAAATTTACATACTCTCAATTTAACATATGTTTGACCGTGAAATATGTAAGCAAACCCGTGATTGTGTGCCTTTAAGGCTACCATAAATATAAGCCGTTTTGTACAGGACAGTCTATGACGTTTTATTATTTAGCGACACTTGATCATGATGACATTATGCTAGTACATTGCATGCTTCACTGGAAAAAAAATTGTATTTGATTGACATAATATGATTACATGTGTACAACATTTTAACATTGCTAATTGTGATTGTGGCACGTGGCATATAGCAACAACGTTTCCAAACACATTGATAGCGAGGCTGACATGACATGACATGACATTGTGGCACCACTCAATGAACACCTCTCGTGCCATACATATGATGTACAGATATATACGAACTTGCTATAATCCACGTTGCTAAAGAATCCACCTTCAAATGGTGAATGATTTGCTAATTTACTAAGCAAACGTACCAAATTCAATTAACAAAGTTATGAAAACCCTATTTACCATGGTACCTGTCTGTAGCTAAGAACTAGTCCAAAGCGACGATAACTATCTGTGATTGTATGACTTTAATGTTAGAACAGTGAACAATAATAGCTAGAACCACTGTCAACTAGAACACTTTAAAAGAAAACTCAAATAGTAGTAACTGATAACATCTGAGCTGAATCATTCCAGAGGCATGGGAACCGTCATGTTATGTAAAGTGCCTTACTCAATGTCGATGGTGATATATAGCATGAGATAACTACTTAGAAAGACAAGACAACTACGTCTACCAGCGACATAGTTTCACAGAAGATTCTACTCTTGGTCATGGTGAACGTTTTGCTGGAACAATTCTAGATCTGGAGACCTTCTAAAAAGAAATCCGACGATGACGTTCTCAAGCTGATTAAGACATCGATCAATACCTTCTTAACTGTCATTGTTTCACCATGAAGTTAGAGGGCTATATTTGACATACTTGGCTTCATATTGTAAAACCCCACTTCATCAAACAAAAGAAAAAAACATAAAACATTACGGATGAACGATAAGAGCGAATGCTTCTAAAATGCAAAATAATTGCACATTGTTAGAGTTACTTGCGGACACAGTGGTTATCACACAATGGTTATCACCCAGTGGTTATTCACAGTTACCATTACGATCAACTGTTTTTCTTTGGTACTACTTTACCACCTCGCCTTTTTGAGTATCGTTGTCGTGTTTCCATATAGCTGGAAATAATCTTCAAACATATTTAATTGAGTGTGTTAGTATTTGGAAATACGTTGGCTTATGTATGTTGTACATAGTACACTATTGAGACTAATACACTAATATAAGTATTTAAAGTCTGTTCATTATAAGCGATACGATACTATGACATGGAACGTCTTTCTCTCAGTGTTTGTTTCCGCAAGGCTTAAGACAAGACGTGTATGACCACTAACAGTGTGTGTGTGTGTGTGTGTGTGTGTGTGTGTGTGTGTGTGTGTGTGTGTGTCCACATAATAATATGGACACCTTAAAAGGAAATGTATTGTGGATTGTATGCAAGTAATTAACATTCTATGTCAAACAATTATACTCTATAGTAGTTGTGTTCTCGATTATGTGTAATGTCACAGTCTGTTTAGGGTATGCAGATTACAAACAAATACAATATGTACACTACCATCAGCATTCTAGGTGCATGTCTGAGTTATGTATATGTATGTATACTACAGTCTACAAACCAACGTCATAATGAACTCCGGTATGTACAATCATGTTCCGAATTCACGTGTGTTGGGAGTTTGTGAACCATGTTAGTATGAATGAGACTTGCGTAGGCCAGCAACCTGTGCGTGGACATTCATTTGAAACTCACTTTGCTCATAGACAGTCTTGATAACACATTTCTTCGGAAGTTGGCAGTCAAGCTTTCTGGTTTGAATAAATCTAGACGTGTCATTCACGCATTCATAGAACGTACGTCCATCGTGTCCGGCGAACACGTACGTGCAGGCATAGCACTGAAAGGTCTCTGGGGGAAAAGATAGGTAGTACCATACATATATGCACGATAAATGAATGTCCATGGAGAAAATATATACATTGAACGAAAAGTGCAAATACAACTATAAGCCAATACGCACAAAGTATGTCTGAAAATTCTTACATAAACTAATTCGTCATGCTACTTGAGCACACAATCATAGATGTATGTTAACATAACGTTTGGGTGTGGAATAAACCCACGCTATAAATATAAATGTTTTCACTAGTGCAATATATTATTATAATTGTATTCATACGCGATGCCAAAGTCTTTTAGAGCGTCCTCTTAGGGACTTAATGTATCGAATATAAAGCTTAAATAGTTGTTTAATTAAATATGCAAACACATTTATTAATATTTACACATTTACACAACTATATTTTGTCTGCGTGCTTTAACCCAGTTCCCAAGACATTTGCCTATATAGTGTTTGTGACTGAGAATCCATATTACAATGGTTTCTACAGTTATGTGATAAATAGAATCTCACATTTGTGTTCATATAGTACTGAATGTATTTATTGTTATTGTAGGCTGACACTCATCGGTATAATTGTTTATAGGCAGACATTCATTACTGGGAACAATGTACCTGTTGCTATGTGACCATCGCTGAGGGGTCAAGGTAATTTGTAACATTTCAAAGATTTTTCTGGAAATTAAAGTCAATAATTTATTAATTTTACTTATATATGCATTACACATTATGCTGATAGTGAGTACCGGTAATTAAACGTTGTTTGGTATTTTACACATATTCTACCACGTACATGGTCATAAAGGTTAACCTAGTAAGCCAAGTAGCAATCGAATTGCCCCATATACTGTAATGCTAAAGCAAGGTGTACATGGGTTATAACAGTCCCAGTCCTTCTAGATTACTGTATGTATGCAAACAGGTATTACTTTCATACTAAATGGCTAAAGAATGGGTAAAATGGGACAACGATCAACGTTCAAAATCTTTCTTACGATACTAGAAAACATCCGAGACTATTAATTAGATGGCGTAGTTATTAGTAGTAGTAAACAGCCTGCATGTACACGCGTACACAGTACTTAGTATCATGTCTCTGAACAAACACATAATAAAGTAGACGTTTCAAGTAGTTTTGTAAATCTGGGAAGAACAGTAACTTACCTGCACTGTTACTTGTTCCTAGAATAATGAAAATACTTAGGATCACTCCTATGAGAGTGGATGTCGCCATTGTTTTATCAAAGGTTCATGTACGTAACAATAAATAATGTTGTCGTAAGACTGCCTGTCAGGGATATACAAGTGCCCTAAGCTACGTATGAGAACCTGTTCTCTATCTGTCCGCTTTGGGAGGGCTCAAAATAATGATTAACATCTGACTTGCTTACATTGGGGGTACTGTAGCCGCCGGCAGGAGAGAAATAGAAACAATGAGCATCGCGTTGCGTGACGTGTGCAGCACAATAATATTTTTTTAATTGTTTACATTTCACATTCATATACACAATCGTAATTGATAAACGCTCAACATCATTAAATGATTATCGCATGAAATTCCGTATAACTACAGTTAGTTATTGTATATCAACGTAGATATTGGAAAAAGAAAAAGTGTCTATAATTAATTAAGCATCGTTCTTAGAACAATGTGAAAGTCATTATTGGTATAGGAAGTACAGCAAACATGTATTTTACTTGCATAGATGATATGTGCATCATTCCTAGTTAATATGTCTGTATTATTACTGATAGTTTTATGCATGTCTTAAATTTTACTAGGGATTAGCTTTCCTTTACATGTAACTTTTAAAATGCATTGTATGAATATACTACAACATATTGTACAATATAATATTGTAGCAGCTATTATACCATTTCACTAGATCAATTCTTCAAAACTACAGAAAATATATGCAACTATACCTATAAAATATGACTACCGTAACCGTTATATGAAGCATGTCGACAAACAGTGATTGTATGCCTTTAAAGCAACTCTCTCATAGATATTTAGCCAATTGTACTTTTTGTCAATATATTTTGTAAATATATTCAATATTACTTTGTTGAAATTTAATGTTCCTACTATGCACAGGGGAATTCTGTGTTTCAAAACTGTGTTACGGTATTTTCATTACAAATAGGACCACAAATACATTGGGCAACAAGCTACATTTTCCTCAGGTCCCATTGGTTTTCAATAGTTTCATATATTTCATATATTTTTATAATGTTTATCTAGAGATAATAATAAAAAGAAATATAAAAATCTGAAACTATTGAAAACCAGTAGGACCTGCTGAACATATAGCTTGTAGCCCAATATATTTGTGTAGACAAATCAAATATACATACTTTCAGGTAAAATATATGTCACTAAACCGTGAATGTATGCCTATAAAGTAGCAAGATCATTTGTATATTGAAAATTGTTTCTACATATTATTTCCACGCAGATGCATTTTGGATATTTTACTTATGCTTCTATTTATTTTCCCAAGGGAGGTCACTCGTTGTACTCCAGACTTTGATCTTGTCCACATGCATGACAAAATAATATACAGGGAGTACATGGTGTGTCAAGCTTCTTCTCTGGCAGGCTTTGTGTGCACAAGTTTGAAAGTTGTGTTAGAGATTAAGGTTTGTTAGACTATTAAGGTTGTTAATTGTATTATTCTTGAAAACACTACCATACCGTACTCTTATATTCTACCGCTAGGTGGACGTACAATGAGAGCATAGGTTGCTTCCCTTTAATGCTAAGCGCTAAGGCGATGCAATATACCAATATTATATACATTATTACTAATACTATAATGTGTGTGTGTGTGTGTGTGTGTGTGTGTGTGTGTGTGTGTGTGTGTGTGTGTGTGTGTGTGGGGGGGTCGTTTCAGGTGGTTCAGGCTTCGCTTTACTCGTACTTTGTATAAGCGACGCATACCAGCTTCATACGAGCGCCACTAATTATAATTAGAGTTATTGTTTGTTCCAGAAATGACGGAGACACGTCAGTATACAGTACAGATATCAGATGATGGAACTCGATGTGACATTGAAATCCCGCACTTCCCGTTCAGTGGCTATAGCGGAACAGGTATGTGGAAAATATGTCTAGTTGTAATGTCTAAACAAGGGGAAACCCGTAAGAAGTCAACGTTGTGCGCTATGAATATAGAACAACTACCATAGAAAATGTCATCGACGGTCTCATACTGCATCTGCCTTATTAAGTTGTGCCATATCTATAATTGCAGGTCTTCCTAATCCATGGGCCTTAGCCCGCTGTCTAGAAAGTGGTCGGTACATTGCCTACCAAGGTAAGTTCTGCTCTGGTCAGGACATTATTCTGGAAGGAGGGATGCTGGTGATCGTGAAGGCTGACTACAAGTTCAACTGGAGCCTCTTAAGTGGGTCTCGCAGAACAGAATTCTTTCCCTTCAAAATTGCAATTCGGCTTAGTCGTGTTGGAAGAACATCCGTCGTGTGGTATCACGAAATGATAAATCTACTCGACAACAACGTACTGGTATCACTTGAGGCAAAAATGGTTCTCTTGGACAGGAAGACGAGACGTGCCAAATCCTTCTCGCCTCGGTTTCTACAAAAGTATGGCCACTTACAGGATCTTGATTCATCTTTTCCCCGAGTTGCGGCAGAAGAGATGCCCCCTTTTCGCGCTTCATATTCACTTCCGGTCACCGTCATGCCAAGCAATGTGGACGTTAACGAACATCTAAATAACTCCGAGGCTATCAAGCTATGTCTGGATTGTGTTGCTCTTGCCAGTCATAAAGACGTGTATAAATATGTGCAGGGAGACGTGAGGAAGATGTGGTTGTTTGAACTGTCTGTGTATTACAGGAAAGAAAGCTACGTCAGTGACGACTTGGTGGTTACAACTTGGGAAGGAAGACATCCAGGAGGAATCATGGCTAAGATCACCAGAAGTGAGGACGTGGTGTCTTTCTACCGCATGCGATTTAGTGACCCAACGGCCAATTTGTAAATGTAATAATGACACATTTGGAGAACGACCGGATAATATTTTCAGTTTTGATTAAACGTCTTCGTAAAAACATTTAAACTATTTGGCACCTTCATTGTTTTTGTCATACTAGTGATGATCATGGTTATTGTAGGTGGTATTTGGATAACTAGACCGTCTACCACTTGTATTTTAGGATTTCACCACGAACTATAAAAACATATTGCAATGAACACAGCTATGTAGTCATCACTTGATATGTTTAATATATTCCAGATTATACAAATTGATATCCATATGTATATATATATATACATGTTAATGTATCTATAACAATAATAGATGTTGCCGTTAATAATTGATAGTAAACTGTTACTGTTACTACGACAGCTACTGGTGATTATTAGTATTATGAAATTGAATATGATACGTTATTTTCTGTTTCATTTTACTTTAAATTCGTTTTTCTTGGTCAGAAATTTACAAACATTTTGTGCGCAATCCCATAGGTGGTGATTAATAATGTGTACTCAGAACCATTTTCATAGTTTACACTGATTGTTGACATATGTTATGGTCAAACGTATCATACCTGTAAGAATGTGCATTTGATATGTCTACTACATAAGTGGCAACAAGCTGCATTACCCGCAGGTGCCATTTTGTATCTCTAGATTATATACTAGTATGCCTTTAAGCTTTGGATCACAACAAATCACACACAAAACACAACGGTAAGTGGGTGGGTTCTGTGGACAACCCGAAACGTTTAACCATCGAAGCCCACATTATGTTTTCTATCAGT
>JAUTBT010085455.1:0-11598 GCA_032361225.1 Lepetodrilus schrolli | reverse complement strand
AGTGGCAATGCAGTTATCATCCTTGGTCTTGCCAGTACCAGCCGATGCTCGCAGGTTTACTGCAACATTCAGCGCTAGGGATGTTGCGGGTGTTCCTCCTGCCCTAAACTGACAAGCCGTGATATCAGTGAAAGAATATTTAAAGCGGCTTTAAACCCCAATTAAAAAACACACTTTAAAACGTCCCGCCCAGCATGACTTCACATATAATGCCCATACTTGGTAGATGATGTATATAAATACTTTACGGAATGAATAACAAACAAACAAAAACTAAATTTGTTAGTTTGTACTAAGTTAATATTATAACCACCTTTTGAAATCCAGAATGTTTAAATAACATCTGTTAAATAGCTATCAAATACTTTGAGAAAATATTATTTTAAGCAGGGGGACGACGGGAAAAATACATAACAGACAAAAAGGCTCCATTTGCACGTGCTAATCACAGGCAAAAAAACCCATAATATTATCTATTATGGTTCAGGTGGTACGCACCCCGTAAAATCGAAAGTAGGCACATGTATTGTAAAATGTAGGTACATGTATTATAAAATGCGATTGACATCTTTTAGTACACGCTTTATTACCGTTAAATGTGAAATGTAGGCATAATGAAAAGCTATCTACTGGCATCTGCAGAAAGACACCTAAGCTACCTACTAGGGTCTGGAGGCGGCTTCTTGAAATACATGCATAAAGAGATGCGATGTTCTTTGCATCAACGGATGTCCTGGTCGCTTTTTTAATATAGGCATAATGAAATGCACTTTCGTGACGCCTACAGAAAGAAAATGACTTCTTTTTTTCCATTTAAGTTGTTTGACTAATTCTTAATGGTATAATATAATTGTAATGAAAGTTAGATTTCATTGTTGGAAAACATTTGGCTTAATATTAACAGGTGCACTGAGTACATATTGACCCTGTGGAAATGGCATAACGTATATAAATTGACTATCTGTGACCCGGGGTAGTTGCTTGTTGCGGCAGAGTGATGGAGATGAATAACTTGAACTCTGCCTGGTACTCTAGCTACATGTAAATAAGCTGCAGAGGGCAACCTTATATGGGAAAAGGGAGAAGTGCCAACAACATGGAAACACGCACTGGTCGTGCCAATACTCAAGGTGGGCAATGATTGCAAGGAGACAAACTCCTACCGACCTATCTCTCTTACCTCCAATATGTGTAAGGCTTAACCACCATCTGGAATCAGGACACATCTCTCCCGACCAGAGTGGTTTCCGCAAGGGTCATTCGACAATTGATCATATTGTCTGCCTAGAAAATGACATCCGAATGGCACAACCTACCAGACAATACCTTGCGGCAATCTTTCTGGACTTGGTCTGGCACCAAGGGCTCTTGTATAAATTGGCACACAAGGCAGTTAAAGGGAGAATGGCCAACTTCATCCTGAGCTTCCTGGAAAATAGATCACTGTCAGTCAGAGTAGGGGGAGCCACGTCCGATGCATTGCCACTCCAAAACAGGACACCACAAGGCAGCAGCATCAGCCACACGATCTTCAACATCGTGGTTGATAACCTCTTCAACGAGGTTAGCTCATGTGTCTCCACTGCCAAGTTTGCCGATGATGACACGCTCTGGATCAGAAATAGAAACATATCCCGTATACGAACGGAACTACAGCTCTCACTTGATGCAATTGCCAAATGGTGTGACAAATGGGGATTCAACCTCTCCCTAGAAAACACAGTGGGAGTTCTCTTCAAGAGGAAAGGTATGGAACAAAATACACCCAGACTCTCCATTAATGGAAAGGCCGTGGAGTTCAATAAGAAAGGAAAATTCCCGGCGGTCACCTTCGACCAGCATCTAACATGGTCAAAACATGTTGACAACTTAGTTGCCAGATGCAAGAAACACCGGAATGTCCTCAAAGCTGTCACTGGGACTACGTGGGGGGCCTCCAAGGAAACTCTGCTTACCTTGGATCGAACTGGAATACGGGTGTGAGGCAATCCAAATCGAATCCACTAGGGTAAAAAAACGATTGGACTCCATACAATACCAAGCCCTCAAGACGGCCTTAGGTGCACACACACGCATACACATACACACAAATACACACAAACAAACACACATACACACAAACGTACAAACACAGTCATTTACAATGAAAATTGTTGTAACATCTTCTTTCCCAAATAAATTGGTAGTGGCTTCCTCATATCAATATAAAACATAATAAAATAAACACAATGTTCTTAATAAATAAATTTATTCAACTTCTCTTTCACTGTACGTACACGGATCAGCATTACAAAGTTTTCATAGCACTACACTAATCGCAAGCATTATATTGTCTGGTAACAATAATTGCACAGCTTCAATTGCTTTGTGGAACCGATCTGTCATGTTTTATCATATTAGATATGTATAGTGTCATTGGCAGGAAATTCTATTAACGAGATGCATGTTAATTAAAATAATTAGTTGGGTTTAATATTTGGAAAGTGCATTTAATTGTATATTTTGAAGAAGGGTTAGGGTTAGCAGTGAGACTGAGAATATTGATATTAATAATGTGACCACCCGTAACAGCTCGGGGACTGACACTCGGGGACTGACACGCCAACTAGAGTAGATAAATAAAGATGAATGATTGGTGGAAAGTTATTCTAGAGAAAAGCATAAATAGCTTGGGGAAATCCATAGAACGGGAGTTCGAGGCCTGCAACGTGTTGACTATCCAAGAAGCACGTTGCTAATTTTGGCTAACCCTCGAAACGCTTTTGGACACAAAGAAGACGCTTCCCTCACAGAAAGTGAGTAGAAATTGAGGAAGTGACAGGCGTTACTTGAGAGTACGAGAATGAAAATAAAGAAGTAACGATGTAGTCATGATCAATGGTTACATCAACTGTTTTATGCTGTATTTTACTATATTGGTGACTGATATGACAGCATGAATTTTCCATAGTGAACCGATATCCAGGCACATGTTGTTACTGTTAGACAGATGTTAAAATTCTAATCAATAGATATGTCAATTATTTAGAAATGAGAAAGGAAACATGGCTTACTGCAGTATAATGTAAGAAGCCTTACACTACATATTAGTTCGGTAGGCTATGGTGTCATTGTATATGCTGGCTTAATGTTGTGATCAGCTGTCCCTGTGTTAATGATTAGTAATAATGCCATTTGTAAATGAACTTATTATTGGTATTGGAAAATACGGTGATGGTGATTGTTTATGTTTAAGTTAATTTCTGAGCTGTGGAAGTGAGTCAGTAAAGGTACAACGTATTTGGGCACACTTTTGCCCGAGATCTAATATTTAAAAAATATATAAATAAAAAACAAGGGACCAATCTATGACATACAATATAATATAGATCTATATTGTATGTTGTGGATGAGTCCCTTGTTTTAATTTTTTATTTCTAACACACCCCAAAAAATTATTGAAAGAAAATAATGGCCTGCTTCAAGTTGCTGTGGTAATATTGACCACTTCGCTCCGTTTTTATCTGCATGTCAAAGATGAATAAAACTTGAAAGATCGGCCAATCAGAGAGCTCTGGTTGTTTATATACTTGCCTGCTATTGCTGACAATGGTGACATCAGTGTGAACGTGCCCACATTTATTCAAATACACGGGCTTGGATTGGTCTATATTTTTAGAACACGTGACATATCATGCTCATGATAGAACGGACTTCTAGCTAACCATATTGTACATGGTTATTGACGGATGTTGGCCGTTTCAGAGGATGTGCAAAGTGCAGTAATAAATTTGTATCACAAGCTTACTACAATACATTGGTACCTGCTCTGAAAATAAACCTCTGATAGAGAAAAACACAATGCTTGGATGATCCAAACTACTGCCAATAGGAGTTATCTACTCCGAAAAATACATTTGCATGTCAAACATACACTAATGTAAACAAAGTCAAAGGCAATCTAAGCTTTCGTTTCTTTTATAAATGAAATTGTGGTAATGGTTCAAACGATAAATAAAATATTAGGCCTTTGAGCAATACCTTACTCCAGTTAAATGATGAAATGTACATGCAAGCACACACACACGCATGCATGCACACACACACACACACACACATGCATACAGAAACACACACGTACATACATTTACTCACATCAACACTTAAACTGATCTAAGACAATTTTTAAGGTAACTTATTTTATTGTGATGAAAGTATTCAATAAAAACCTAATTAAAACTGTGCAATTATGCTACTATCAAAACCAAGATATAAAGAAACCTTGTTGGAATTTTCATCTCAACCATATTACATGAACTTTGCTATTCGCCAATCAGATCATTTCTTTTCAAATCGTGTTTGTACTTTTCCATGACACACAAACATGAATGAGATAGCATGCATCATCTATATAACAATAACATCAGTTTTAGTATAATCTTAGATCAGTTTTAGTATTCATCGTATTGCATCAAATACTTCCAATTTCCTGATGTTTTTGATAAAGGAGCAATAAACAAGCATATTACATAATTATAACATATATATATATATATATATCACATAATGATAACTATAATTCTTCCAGAATCTTTTTCAAATTGTAACAATTACAATAATAACATCAATAATTATAAAAGTAATAACAATAATAAAGTGAAGCAATAATATTTTCCTTTAGGATAAGATAATATCTACCACAACTAGCATCCAGTCAAAATGGCTTGTGTTACATATTCGACATCTGCCATTTCCCTGGTTTATACAAAGGGTAAACCTGGTACGGCATTAGATTGTAAGTTTACGAGTTGTCTCAAATAAGATGCAATCTAATAAATCTATAAATATCTATCCATGATTAATTAACATTTTGGATTAATTTTCAAACAGGCCAATTACAAAAATATACATCTTTCCATAATAGGAGGGAATGACATTTTTCAAAGACATATCACAGTTTGATGTAGTTTTATATGGAATAACATATCAGCTGATAGAACTTGACAATAATACACTCTAAAAATACATGATTACTAATCATAATGCTCAATTAGAGAATGCAGCAGATAAGCAAAATTACTGTCTAATTAAAAAGACACTATACAGCCAAATACCAAATACCAAAAATGTGAATTAAATTTAATAATATTTATATAATATATTAGTACACTACTATTCATTCAACATAACTTTAAACACCAGAAGAATTCAGAGTATATAATTCCAAGCTATGAGGAATATAGAGATGGACCCAGGACTGTGTATGACAGGGTTTCACTTGCCCTATATTAGACCATGTATATTGCACCAAATAAATGGTGTATGCACACTACCCATTTTTTCTTCACTGTGTTATCTTAAAGACTGTTACAATCCCAAACTTTCTTATCCCCTCTGCTTTCACTACATCCTGTCTTTTACAAAATCCTGAATCTGGCCATGTTCTACCAACAGTGGTAACACTCCAAGAAATATTTCCGTTTATCATCTAATGGAAAGTTGAATATGGACATTAATTACAGTTTTTGACATTTCTTTTCTTAAAATATTTCTAATTTTGCCATATATTATGTGCAAACATGTAAAATAACATAGTATTTATTAAAAGTTTACCAAACTGTCATGAAATAATCTGTAATAAAAAATATACAGATATTTCGTTTATCATATTACTTTGCCTTAATAACAACTACACAAGCTAGGGAGCTCTGACTAGGAGATATCACTTCCAATTGTTATGGTTGTTAATTCAGGCACGCGACTTCAAAGGTCAACTGCTGCCAATCAATATTGTGGTGTCATCACCATCATAACAATGTTATTCCTGCAAACACACGTTATATAACGTTATTACAACATTTAATAACGTTATATAATGTTGTGTTTGCCGGGATGACGCCACAATGCAACTCAGCTTATTCAGGTACTTTTCAGAACAGCTTTTCAAATGTGGTATTTTTCTTCTAGAATGACCCAAGAATTATAGTGGGTGATAAGTAGAATCTCACCCTTGTGTGTTTTGAAAAACTTGTGGTGTCACCTTAGGCAGGTGGCTTTGTTCGATAATGCATCTGTTAACCCAGCAGAGAATGGATACACGGAAGGATGAGATGGACATGTGAATGATAACCTTGTAACCTTGGGTTGTATACTCCCCATGGAGTTGAGAGAGAAAATTGAGTGTACACAGATCATTGTGAAAACGATGGGTTGGTGCATTATAAATATGCTTATTATTATTTATTATTATCATGACTATATTCAGTCTCTGAATAGCCAAGTGTTGCAGTGTAACACCAACATAGAACCAGTTATAATGTTATTGCTTACTTCCAATATATTAAAATATGCTTTCTGAATGTCTATATAATCCACTATAGAGCCAATCATATTGCTCAAATTACAAGAACAGAAAGTGTGGCTAGCTGTTACAATGTACACAAATGGAATATGTACATATTTATCATTGTTTGTTGAGCATAATGCATTTCTGTTAAAAGACTTTTTTGTGACTGATTTTCTAAATTGGTCACACTGAAACTCAGTGAGTTAGTTTCTATTCTATTTGTGTAATATTAGTGGATATACAATTGCTATAGATTTCTGATATTAACGACGAACTGAAGAACGAGAATTTTCAAGATTTCTTGAATATTAATGGTAGCAAAGGCAAAGAGTTGTTAATTTTTCATAATAGTTGGAACTTGCAAAGCAATCCTTGCTTGAAAATTTGCAATGAATGCCCTTTGGGTTCTGCCCTACTGGGTCATGATTGGGTCAAAATTGGGCCCAAACAATTACTTTGAGGAATTCAATGAACAAGGTAAAAATAATGGGTTTTGATGAATTTCAGAATGGGAGAAAAAAAGATGCATCTGAAATATTTATGCCTATTTAAAAAATAAAAAAACACTTAAAGAAATGCAAATCATAGCCAATGCCACAAATTTATAAATGAGTGAAGTCAGGTTTGATAATAAAAAAAATAAATGATTATTAACGTATTTACACAAAAATGTACACTTTTTTCTTCTTATATAAAGGGCACATACTGAGACAATTGTGACATGTTTCATATCTATCTCTGGTACACATTAAACTGTACAAGTGACATGTAATTCTTATACAAAACAAACAATTAAGGACGTAGCTTTGGTCAACATAAACAATATAGAGACATAAAAAATGGGACAGTTTAAAGCTTCAAATTTTCAGAAAATTAACAAATTTAAATGATTGGCGGAGGTACCCTGTACAAAAACATGTTAATATAATGTTAATCAATGTCAACACATTTCCTTGCAGTTTTCCAATTGTGTCCACACCATAAATTGTGTGATATATAACAAAGATTTTCCGTGTTATGTTGTATTGCAAATTGAATTTACCATTAAGACAGATTAACATGTGGGGCAAATAAGAATATAGTTCTTGGTTTACAAGTTAAACATAATCATCATTTAAATGTGATAATATTAATTACCAAATATTATATCTATCAGGTTGAGAAGTGTTATTCTCCCTGAGTATTTATTAATTAAACTTGTTGGTGAGGTCCAAGCCCGACAGGTCAGGAATCTGATCAATTAAGATTAAACATATTTAAAGGTGCTAATGAACAAGCATCTCCAGGTCTGATACACTTAATTCATGTAAAACATTAATTAATTGTGTGCCGCTTACGATTGATACCCATCTCTGTAAAATTAACAGTAGCAGTATATGACGTCATAACATCAATCGACGATCCTCAGACAGTTCCATTGGTCATATCATGTGACATACGGCTTCCATATTATATTTCTATCGACAGACAAGTGAGTTCGAGGTGTACATGTATGTTTTTGCCATGTCATTAAATCAGTATCCTTACAAAATTGCGTTATTCTAGTATCGCGGATATCATTGCATGTTAGTTGCTTTATAAATCCTATAATATGCGGCAGTGGAGACAGAACATCAGTATATTACAATAATCATTCATTTGGCGATAAAGTCATTATTCCATCCATCCACTAAAAAATATAATCCTGTGGAAATCTGCATAAAACACAATAGAAAAACTTCCCGATTTGATGTGAGAACCTATTAGGCTATAGTGACACAAAAACGTTATCTATAAAAATCCTATTTACAATGCATGTTAAAAATAGTATTCAAAGAGTATATATACAATCTTCCCAAGAAAAAAAATCGAGAAACTATGAAAGCAGATCAGTAAAATCAACTATATTAAACAAAATAAATAAAGGGTCAACAGAAATATTGTGGGAAAGCATTCTACAAAATTTTGGAACTCGGCTTGAGGAACCTGGTGCCATTCTTCTTCATATATGTCTGCAGGTTCTTGAAGAGTACCTGAAGCTACTTGCAGCCTGTAGACTTTTGGAAAGGTTTCGTTGTTAAAATTATATAAAGCTATATATATGTATGTATCCAAAAAGAGTACTTGCCATTAATTAATTTTGTTGAGTAAAATTAGTGTATAAGGTCTACTTTCTGAGTAATCTGACTTGATAACAATTGCTAATAACTAACGTTCCATAAAACAATACCTGAAATTACCATAATTGTACACATCACACCATAATACCTAGCAATACCAGACTAAAAGCATCCGTTAAATAAAGCAGATGTAAAAGTTTTAAAGATGTTCCATCGAATGTCCTAGATTTATTCAAAAACTAATTTCTACCTTCAAGGATCCTAAATATCATATGGCATGAAGCCATGAAGTGATTTTACTTTTCTTCTTTCACCCACATATAACAATAGTGTAGCTGACAATTACGGTAAAACACAACTAAAACCATAAATAAATAACCTGCATTTTCTTTATGAATAAATAATAAAAAATATTTTCGTTAAACATTACCATGAAACATTTTCTGAAACACTTCCTGAAACATTTTCTGAAACATTACATTAAATGTCTCCTGAAACACTCAACGGAAGGAAGGAATCGCATTGTTTTCAAATGAGACACAGTATGCCTACGTTTACCCAAGAAGCCTGTTATAAAAAGGCAACTTTTAATTTACCACGCAGGCAGCTCCCGTTGCCACACACCGTGTTTATATCATAGTAAGGGAGGCAGTTCTAGACACAAACGTGTGCCGATTGGCCTCGTCGGTGGGCACATGTTGGGGTGGCTGCTTGGCACTAATGATTTTTTGCCGATGTCGCTCTTCCGTTCTCATCTTCTTCTCTATTTTTTTCGCATGTGATTTCTGCGATGCTGACAATCGTCCCGACTGCTAAAATAAAAATGAAAAAAATATTTTTTAAAATAATTAATTTTGCAAATCATAGTTTTAGCAAGGATATTTTTAACTCAGGACTAGTATAACAAAGTTTTCACTGCTGTGGATATCAATTAACCAATCATTTTACCACTAACCAAATTAAAATTGATACAAATAATGAAAAAAAAGTGCTTGTGCATTGATGGTTTAAACGATATAAAATAATCAATAAATTCAATCATTAAATCTAATGATGGGAGTTTAAATTCACTGCAGAAAGCATTGACCAAATTGCAATAGTTAAAACATTTTATGTAGTTACTAGATATACATATACCAACATGAAAAACATGCCAAAGTAAAAGATTTGTTGAAAGCAAATGGGAGTGAATTATTTTTTTGCTATACATTGTTGTGTGAATACTTCACCCACATGCAATGACTAATAGTCAATTATACAATAATAATTTTTTAAAGAAAAGGAAAAGAAAGACCTAATTGAAGTATATGATTGCATAATGCTAGTATGAGGATGATAATAAATATATGATCGCAATAAGCCAGCTCGGAGTTTCGAATACACACAGAATATGCATGAGCGTGTCAAAGGTAAAAGAACATCATAGTACAGTGAACCCTCGACATAACGCACTTCACTACATCGTGGATTCGCTTAAACCGTAAAGTATAATGCTATTAAAATGCTTATCACAACCACCAGACTACTTTATAGTGGTTGTAACAAATACATCGTGCAAAATAGATGATAAACAGTAGATCTATAGCACCTCAGACAGTTGTCGTCCACGTGCTTTCACCTTTGACACATGCACACATATTTTGTGCGTATTCGAAACTCTGAGCTGGCCCATCTTAAGGAAGAGCTCCTCACAGGAACGGATGTGTAGAGCTTTGCACGGGCTCCTCCGCTGTTGCTATTCATGGACCCGTAACCTGAGCTCCCCCCCAAGCTGTCCTCCCGGAAGTGAACCCTCTGACTTTTCCTGTCCGCAGTCCCGTACAGCCGCAGTCCCGTATCCGACCATGCCCTGCTGTCCGTTGACGTTTGCTGTGAGGGCGTGGTGGGACGGGAGTCCTCATCTGTTTGGACGAGAACCGATTAATTGACTTTAATTCCCCCCCAAAATGTTTCTTTCTTAAAATGTTATTGGTTGGTTGGTTGAATTAAGTTTGGAACCACTTTCAAGATTCTCTCATATCACAGCTGCTAGGCCAGAGTAACCGATTTTCATTCCCAATAAAAAAAACTAAATCTTAAAATTTCAATTGACTTTACAAGATTCTTTCACTCATAGGAGTAATATCACAGCTGCTTGAGCTAGTCCAGATTTCTAGGAGACGTTGGTGCGAGAGCTTGGAATATCTTATCACAGCCAGAGTGAGTGAGAGAGCGAGTTATTTCTTTACATCACAGCCGGAATGTTTCACCCATACATGATGATGAATATTTGATTTATTAAAAATAATATATATTTGATTATCACATAACATAGGAGTTTGGGAGTGCAATAACTTAATAGATTTTTATAATTGTATTCATATGCGATATCAAAGTCTTTTTGGACCTCTTTTATAGCTTCTTCTTGGGACTTAATTTGTTGAATATATAGGTAAAAGATATATTGAATTAAATATCCAAACACATTCATTAATATTTACACATTTACGTGGAACTATATTTTGTCCACGTGATTTAACCCAGTTCCCAAGACATTTGCCTATAGATAGTGTTTGTGACAATATTACAATAGTCTCGACAGTTATGTGATAACTAGAATCTCACAGTTGTGTTCATATATTACTAAATTTATTAAACTTGTTGGCAAAAATGATATTACGATCGCATATTATCAGTTTTGCCAACTCATTTAATAAATTCAGTATTATATGACCACTCATATGAGATCCTCTATTTATACTATATATGGTTTAAAATGAAAAGGACATGAAAAACATGCCAAAAGTTTTATTAAAACTGAAGTATATATACTGTATATCTGAAAACAGAGAATGAAATAATAATTATTCAAATTAAACATCAATTACAAACCATCTTTGTCCTCGATGTCCATGATTTGCAGTAGGTATGCGATGGCTGCATCAGCGTCGTAATGGACGTCCATCAATGTGTCACGCACCATCTTCAGATCCTGCGGAGGGAAAAAAACAAAATGGAAAACATGTTATACTGTAAATCAGGAAATTAATGCGAGCAGGATATTAATGTGAAAAATGCGCCTGGCTTGTGGTCGCATTTAATTCCTACGCATTAAATTCATTCTGTATTTTAAGACCAAACCGAATAATGTGTACCCTGATTTCGTGCACTCGTCCGTAGCGTGAAATTGATCAT
>JAUTBT010085454.1:0-11601 GCA_032361225.1 Lepetodrilus schrolli | reverse complement strand
ATCTCTATGCTTTGGGTGAACTGGATATGGACGCTGTCTGTGTGGAGGATGATTGCCAGTGTCGATGGAATGGGAAACTAAGTGTGTTCTACCTAACTCTGACATGTCTTTGGCAAAACAATCACGATTTTTGCTTAAGTAGTGTAACAGTTCCTGTTTTTGATGGAGACAAATCCGCTTCCGATAAGTCTATCTGCAAATCCAGTAAATTAGACGGGATGGTTAGTTGCTGTTCAGCCTCAGACACCATAGACGTTTGAGGTGAGTAGCTTGAAGGTGATGTAAGCACATTTATCGGAACCTGTTTCGGAGTGGGTGTGTCAGGAAATGGTCCTAAGTCAAAATCGTTTGCGAGATATTCAAACGTGGCAAGAGGGAAATGTTTAGGCAATGTGTCATTGGTTGGGTTAATGTTTGGCACGGCGCGCGACCATGTTTAACGTTTACAACACAATTAACCCCTATCAACTTCAAGTCATTCGTCAGAGTTGTCACTGGTTATAGTAATCCTATTGCGTCATGGGCCGTCCTGTCTGTCAAAGGTAAGTCACAATGCATGTGCGACTGGGGCGGAATTTTAATAGATTGACCGGTAGAGGCATGGAGACATTCATGCTGGGGTCTGAGGAAATTAGTAGTTGCTAATCCCTGATACAAATGTAACTTGTGATTGGCAAAGTCAACACTACCCTCTGGCAACAGTTACTGATTAATTTCTATATCATTTTCAGAGATATTTCACTGTTTACAGGCTGTGCCTTGAAGGTATACATGTATCTAAACAGACTTAACACCTTATAAAAAATGGACTGTTTATTAGCTAAAAATTGGATCTTTTCCCACAGCATTCGGAGTGCTATTTAAAAAATAATAATACTGTATTGGGTGAAGAGTAGGGATGCTGAACATTTTCACGTCTCTGTCGTCATACCGTGTTGGGTGAAGAGTAGGGATGCTGAATATTTTCACGTCTGTCATCATACCGTGTTGGGTGAAGAGTAGGGATGCTGAACATTTTCATTCATATGGGGAGAATTAGAATCCTTTCTTAAGATAAGACCATCAAATCTGTTAGAGATAAGATAAGTAATATGTATTTAACCAAGATTACATTTGTCAAAAGACCAAGGCTAAATTTGTCAAAGAACCAATGTTACATTTGTCAAAGGACCAAGGTCACATTTGTCAAAGGACCAAGGTTTTATTTGTCAAAGGACCAAGGTTTTATTTGTCAAAGGACCATGGCTAAATTTGCTAAAGGACCAAGGTCACATTTGTCAAAGGACCAAGGTCACATTTGTCAAAGGACCAAGGTCACATTTGTCAAAGGACCAAGGATTTATTTGTCAAAGGACCAAGGTTTTATTTGTCAAAGGACCATGGCTAAATTTGCCAAAGGACCAATGTTACATTTGTCAATGGACCAAGGTTAAATTTGTCAAATGACCAAGGGTACATTTGTCAATAGACAAAGGTTACATTTGTCAATTTGTCAAAGGACCAAGGTTACATTTGTCAAATAACTGGCATATCAAAGCATCACTCACATTCATGTCTCTCCTGTAACCAAAGTAAATTCTGCTCCTGGTATCATATAAAATGAAATCCATATAACACAAAAGAAATTTATTCTCGAAAATAACATACACTACGTATTAGATAAATAAATGCATGTTAAAATGTGTCTTTCACATGATGTCATCATTAGATATTAATTTACTAAATGGTTTGCAATTATTATTATTTTGTATTATTATTATCATTTCCCATTCATGCTGATGCAAATACCATAGGTCTTGTATTCAAATAGTTACATGTACATGGTTTGCAATCATAATAAGGGTACCATGGGTACCGGTAATCCATATTTGGGATTATCATTTAAAGGAAATTTGTGATTTTAAATTATATTTTCGTAATAACAATTGTATGCAATGTAGCAAAATCCTGGATCCTCCTATGACTTTGTAGTAGTATGTGAAGCAAATTGAACAAAAAAACAAAGTTAAACTCCAAAACAATTGTAAATTATCAGTAACAATGGACGGACAGACAGACTGATGATGGACCCACCCACAGATGGATGGCAGGCTCACTCACAGATGGATGACAGGCTCACCCACAGATGGTCATATTCTTCAACTGAGTCTGCAGACTCTTGATCTCTTCCATGTAGTGGTCCTCTTCAGCCACCACCACCAGCTCCCGCACCTCCAGCGTTGTCAGGGACAGTGTGTTGGGGCCGAATCTGTAGAAGCAATCGCCGGCCACTGAATGCACCGCTCCCCTACTGGGGCGAATGTTCAACTCGACGACGTACAGGTCCGTGACCAGACTGGGCTTGTTCTTGTGACCTTTGAGAAACACAGGGACATAGAGCAGCTCATACTGAATGTACAGGACAGGGGGGGATATCCTGGTCATCATCTGATCAACACCGAGACGGAACGAGTCTCGGGCGTCACGAGATATCCTCAGACCTTGCACACGATGTTCCTTCGTCAAGCCATAGTACAGAGTTCCCCCTTTACTGTTCAACATTCCGCAGACAATCCGAGCAGCCACGGTAGCAGATGCATGGGACAGACATGAGTGCGGGCGAATTTCGTGGGTCATGTTATCGCAGATATTGGCGTCGGAGTTGAGCAGGTACGCCTGATCCGGCTCGGCGCCAACATCTCTGCAGTTGACGGCTATGACCTGTGAGGAAGGATCTGTCGCTGTTCCCGTTGTTTCCAGGACGAGAGTGTCTGTTGAATCACACAGAGACTGTGGTTGCTCGTCTTCAGTGCCGATACAATCCTCCTCCAGGAAGTCTGCGAGTTCACTCAGTTGGTCCGGATGTGGCTGGTCCTTTAACAAGGTCACATCTACTATTGCATCTTTAGGTGAGCAGCAGTTCCTTACCGGTGGAGCGTGCACGTACAGGAAGTTACGAATTACTTGTATTCCTGCTCTGTATGACAACTGCTTGGTATCATACCGACTCATCAGATGTAATACAATCGACAGACCTTCGTTCTGATAGAAGAGGTCACGGTACTCTTTGCCGAAGTTGAGAATGGTGGCCAGGCAAGACAATGAACATCGGCAGATGTCTTTCCTCGCCAACACGCTCCAGCTCAGGGTTGGGAGGCCTCTGAGCATCTTCAGGAGGTTGAGGAGAACCGGCTCAAAGGAGACGTGGTCGGCACGTGGGTTCCTAGCAAGGTTGTTGAGAACTCTGGCAGCTTGGCGGACCATGATGGGGTCGGGACATTGTACAACATGACGGAGGTGACAGACGACGTCTACCTGCATCAGATTGGCTCCGGCCGAGACACTATGACGGATGAAGTTGCACATAGACGCCAGAGCAAGCTGAGCAATGAATGGATCTTTCGGAGCAGCTCGGACCCCGGCCAGGCTGCAGAGTGTCGACTGTGCAGGGAAGTACATCAAGCCAATTATCGATGGCAGCTCGTAGACTTCGTGTCTGTGAACATCATGAACGCCTCCAAAGTCGACCAGCGTGACCTTGACCCAGTCACCTTGGTAAGCCAGCACCTGGACTCGGACGTGTTCTCTCTTACCAACACGACTGACGACGGCCACTAGGATTTTGCCCATTTCAACTTTTCCTGGCTCCAGATTGTTTTTGCATTCTTCCATTATGGACGACAGCTTTCGAAATTTGTCTACTGCTGCTTTTCCCACTAGAGCATAGAAGTAGTTCCCAGGTGTCGGAGTCTCTGTGATGATCACGTCTTTCAATGTGTCATCTGTGTTTGACTCTGTGCTACAGTGTTTGCTGGCTGGCCAAGCCAGTCCCTTGCTGACCATGTAGCTACTGATGTCGACATCCTTGTTGTTGCTTGTGTCAACGCAGGTGCACCGGCAGATCTGCTGAGGCAAGGCCGACGAGTGGCCGACTATTTCACAGTCCAGTAAATATTTGCGTTCTTCAGTTGTCAATTTTACAATGCAGACCTTACCAACCAGGACTTTACCTCGTGTTAATGACGTGAAAACGCGACTGAATTTCTTCCCATATCTGAAAAACCCTCCTTCCATGTCAACGAATCTCAAAAGTCGTTTGTAAAACGTCGCCGTCGCCAAGTTCTCAATCACGAGTGAAGGCATGAGTGACAGGCGATACGTCAGTTTCATGGCGACCATCACCATGACATCCTTCATACCGTTGTCATGCCGGTCAGAGGCATCGTCCAGACACTCAGTCAGTATGGAGAACAGGCCATGCTCTCGCAGGTAGATGACCACCTGCATGTTGTCCTGTGAAGTCAGGACCTCCAGGACAGTGGTCAGTGCTGCCATGGTAACCAGGGGATTGTTGATCAGTTTTGCCAGGTTCAGCAGATGTTGGAGCTTGGCCTCACTCGTTGAATCCAACATCGACATCTCTGCAGTCTGTACCTGAATAATGAAAATAAAACGAGCTATGGATTTTAAAGTGGCAATATCATCTTTACATGCAATATTACATTTAAAAAAAATTAATTCTACATATTTTGAAGAAAAACATTGAAAAATAATTTACCACAATTATACAACACACTGGGCCATGTTTAGTGTCATTCCTATGTTATTCATTGTGATGAGTCTACAATATCTCTGTGTAAACAATTGATAATGCACGCAGTTGCTGCTACGATCTTTTATGTTGGAGATTCGACCAGTACTGTTGAAATTCATGTTGAAGCTGCATACCTTCTAGACATATAATATGGAGGTCTGACATAATATTAATTTTATGATACGTAATAGTAATCATCATAATATTTACTACCAGATATTTCATAATTTAATTATTAACTTAAATATAAAATAGTATGTTTGTATATAAAATAGTATTGGTTGTTGGTTGATTTGGGTTTTAAAGCCACTTTCAAGATTTTTTCACTCACATCATGGCTTGCAAGCATATGTACTGCTTGTAGTAGTCAGGATTTCCACCAGTTTTTATAGTGCTAGCTCACTTCGAATATCATGCCGCAGATAGAACATTGATACCCTACTCGGACACAGTATACCGATTCCGAGCCGACCAGTCCTTGCTTTACCCCTTTAATGCTGAGCTCCAAGCAGGGGAACAACAAGTGACTGGGGATCAAACCCGCAACCTTCCACACTCCAGGCCGACACTCTAACCATTACGCCATAGAGCCAGCATATTTTTTACCATCATAAATATGTTATAGTTTTAAATAATAATATTTACTATCCAGTGGCAAGTGTGCTGTTCTAAATAAATCTCCAGGAGAGGTCGGTTTCACCCAACTTTGTGTCAATAGTTAACTATTGGCAAGAATAACATTAATTCCTAGTATACCACTGCAGTCAAGGACTCAGTCAAGTCCAAAACGATATGTGGCACCATTTTTCTGTTGACTATCATTAAGTGAATCACAATCACATGCTGCACTAGGAATCTATGGATGGTTTAATCTGAAAGACTACCATCATTTTGAATAGGGTCAGACTGTGTAATTTGTGTGAAAACAAAATGGTTTCATTCATTATATTATCCATGACGTGAAAAAAAAGGAGAGAGAAATACCTTAGCCACAGTTAATTTGATTTTTAAGTTGAAAAGCATTCAAACATACAATTTTATATTGGTATTCAAATTACCGTCACATGATCAAAATGTTCATTATTCAAAACGAAAAATATACAAGAAATTAAAAAAATGTTTCCGTATTTTTTTGTCACTGGTAAAATAATGTCGTCTGCTTTTACTGCTGTAGATAGTTTCTCGTTACCATTGGCTAGAATAGCGTGCATACGTGGGTCAAATTATGTTCCTAACTAAATTAGATTTGAAGTAATACAAAGGTTTAAATATTGCAAGCTATTGATTAATTAAAAGTTCAATGGAGTTGACCAGTTGTCGGATCGTGTTGCGACCCGACACCTGAAAATGACGAGGCAGCTACCATTATGCCGAACATTGACACTACATCGTATATAACTATTTATTCTACCTATCTGTGATCAACATTGATCAGTAGAAAGCTGCATGCACTTCCAGGTTATTTACCCATAGATTATGGCCCATGAAACGAATTTGGGCATTCCTGTATGAACCAGAACAACCATACGATAACCTTAATCCCAGCCTTAGTGTGATTAGGTGCAATAAAATGGACATTTAAATTGAAAATATAAAATTTAAAACCTACTAACTTGTTTGGTCCTATGTTTCAATGTACCGGTATGCGTGACTTGCAAGGGAAGGGCAATGCTTTATTTTTGAAAAACGGAAACCACTCAAAATTAGTTAATATGAACTAGAATGTTCGTAATATATCAATTTACATATACACATAAACATATTAGATACCTTTAGTTTTCCTACGTTCAACTTTAAACGCGAAAATCCATGTCTCTATTGATGGTTGTTTTAAATTAACTTTGAGCTATACATTCCAAATACATTCGCGAGCACACAAATCTTTGCCTTAGGCTTAGGTCACATTAGTCTTTAGACTTTAGGTTAATCCATTGTCAACCGTCTGAACAGTAACATATCATATTGTAACGTGGAATTTAAAATATTGATACCTGACAGCTTAATGATAAACACAATGCACACTGTGATAAACTGATACAAATATTAACCCGAGAGAAAACCAGCATAGCATGGATTTGATCGGAAATAGAACAAGCGGAAATTGCTCGTAAGACATGAGAGTTACCTCTCCTTGAGCTACACTTAAGAAGATAATCGAAGAATTTTTGTTGTTGTTGTGTGATCTGTTAACTTATCAAAATCCTAGCAATGGCCTCGAGTAAGAAAGATGCATGTGTCATGTACTTTAATAAGTGTCCTAATATGGCTGACATCACTTGTACAGTGTGTGAGGCCGTTCCAGATCACGGGAATTCCGGATCATGCTCTCACTTGACAATAATCCGAAGTGTCTGTCTGCCGTTGTTTCTAGACATGACGTAAAGTCTACAATAGCGGAGACTCCGTCCGCATTATTGTGAGCGAGTAAGTGAGAACGTGATCCGGAATACCCGTGATCCGGAACTGCCTCACGCACTGTAGTTGTTTTGTACAAATGTCAGTACTGTAGCGTTTTTCAATATTTAATTTTTGGTCAGCTGGCCCCCGTTTCACGACGACATGCTAAATTAATGAGCTCCTAACTTTATGACCCAGTTTATCACCTAAAGTGTCGATTTAGGTGGGGATGAGACTTGTGACGTCGTCGTGAGCTAATTAGTTAGGAGGCTGCCGTGACGGGCACCTAAACACCAGATAATCACCAGCTGATCACAGTCATTTGCTACTACACGGGAATATGGATAGTAATATTAGTAAATATGATAATTTAAAAAAATACAATAGATTCTAAATTATATATGATAATAAAAAATACTATTTTATATAAAACTAGCGTAGCATGACTGACCCGGGCCTAAGTAATTATGGAGGACTTTCTTGGTTAATACAATTTAAAGCTTGGTCAAAAAACAAAACTTTAGAGAATTTAGAACCCTGGCCTAAGATGAATAAATCACTGCCACCAGGTGATCAGTTGTTTATTTAGGGGGTCACCACCCTGACACTTTAGATTCGAGCGTTCTGATAGGCTGTGGGTATCGGTCACTGGTGGTCGCTGACCTCTATAATTATGAAATTATGAATGAAGCACCAGAAATGAAGGTTTCTGCACCAATACTACTCAGTAACAAAGAAATGCAAAAATATATTATGATGTTATTACCAAAATCTCATATCAACAATTTCTCACGAGTGCTCACAATCTCCGGCTTACAATGACATAATTATAATAGTATGTCTAAGTCTTATAGCATAGACCTAGCACAATGACACACAGTAATCTATGATCTACTAGTCATACGTACAGATAATACTTCTCAAGAGAAATATACACTTATTCTACTGATAGACCAGTTTACATTATAGATATACTTTTGCGCACAATGAACGGACACAATTGAGATTAGGGCTTGAAGTATTCAAAAGCCTATGTCTTCTCAATATATATATATGTCTAGACTAGCGCCTCTGAAGACCGCAGTGTCAGACGACTTCTATCTACTACAGTAACACCTTCGGGGTTAAACAGTTTCACCAAGTACCAATACTAATTATAACTCAAGAAACACTGCCAGGTTAACCACTTTTATTCCTACACTTGCTGTGCCGCTGTCGCCTTAAATCCACAACCATGTACCTCAATGCCACAACTGATAATAAACGAAGATACACTGATCTTATCTCCAATACACAATCTACAAATGAACCCGAATTCCTGCTACATCAAGTTTTCTCCAAATACGGAAAGGTTTCAACAGAATACGTCAAATATACCCAGGCTATAAATATGGCATATTATAACTTGGCTTATTATCAATTCTATTCGTTTTCTATTATGACAATGTAATTATTGCCAAAACATAATGAATGATTGTAAATGTGTTTATTTCTGTTACCATGGTTACAGAGTTCCGCATTGCACTGATTCAGCTAGCTGTTGGGGCATCGAAGGCTGACAACATCGCCAGGGCAACACGTCTGATCGGCGAAGCTTCCAAAGAAGGCGCACATGTCGTTGCGTTACCTGTAATTGCACCAGTTTACATTTATCACATATAACCGTTTATCCTCGCACCCCATGGATACTTAATTCCGTTATTATCTCTAGCAATTGGTCTCCAGCTCACTGTATTGTTTATAAAAAAATAAAGTGAAACAAGAAAATATTGAAAACCAGTGGGGCATGTGGAAAAGTAGCTTGTTGCCAAATATACTTGTGTAGACAAATCAAATGTACATACTTTCAGGAAAAATACGTTTGGCCATGAAATATGTCAGCCAACCACGATTGTAAGACTTTTAATGCTGTACATTTCACATTTTAAGAACTTGAATGCTTCTTCAGGAATGCTTCAACTCTCCATACGGCAGCAAGTTTTTCCCCGAGTATGCGGAGGCCATCCCAGGCCCGTCCACTGAGGCTCTGTCCACGGCAGCCAAGGTCAACAAGGTGTTCCTAGTCGGAGGTCAGTCATACAGGATTCCTTAATTATGCTACTTGTCATTCTCCTGCTTGATGCAGAAGCATTAAAGGCATACGATCACATTTTTTGTTGACATATTTCACAGTCAAATGTATTTTACCTTAAAGTCGTTGCATACGGGTGAGATATTCCTGCAGCAATGTAAAGCACTAATTCATTCATTTACCTGAGAGTATGTACATTTATTTTGTCTACACAAACGTATTGGGCAACAAGCTACATTTTCTGCATGTACCACTGATTTTCAATATTTTCATATTTTATGTATTTTTTATCTTACGATTTTTAATTTTTAATGTTAACAAACTGTGATTGTGTGCTTTTAAAGGGGTAAAACAAGGACAAACAACGACTTCATAGCTGCCTAGGATTTCCTTCTCTTGTAAACCTCGGTCACCTCTGATTGCTGTAGCAAGATCAAACTAAAGCTCCAGTTTTGCTTGCACCTTTACAGGTTCTATCCCAGAGAGGGACGGTGACAAATTATACAACACATGTGCCATCTTCGACCCAGAGGGATCCATCATTGCTAAACACAGGAAGGTAATACCATAATGCATTCTTCAGTCAAGGCCAAGTTTAGTCCTATGTGCTGCGAATTGATTTTAAAAAAAAGTATTTATCAATAACAAGCCTTTAGAAATTGTAGAAACCAATCTGAAATCATGGTCACTGCATTGCTTCAAGAATGCTTGTCCCTTTAAACTTTTGTAAAAGTAACACGACGATGATGATCCTGGGAAGTTTCTGGATTGTTTAAGCCAACACTCTACCGACTTTGCCAGTTGGAGCATCTTGTATCACATGGCTACATAAACATGGCATCATCGCAATCATCTGGACGTAATTATTTAATTAATTTCCAGGTTCATCTGTTTGACATTGACATTCCCGGGAAGATCACATTCCAGGAATCGGAAGTTCTGTCGCCTGGCAACCAGCTGACAATGTTCGACACACGTGAGATTGTTTAATTGTATCTGGTTATCCTTATTCAAATCTCTCATATCCATATCATATCACTTAAGTTGCCAATCGCCATGTATAAGAGATTGATACGAGTAGATACGATAGCTTCCAAATATTATATGGTACCCTGGTTTAAAGGCATACAATTATTGTTTTGGGCATATTTCACGATCAAACATATTTTTACCTGAAAGTATGTAAATTTCATTTGTCTACACAAGTATATTGGGCAACAAGCTACATTTTCTGCACGTCACACTGGTTTTCAATATTTTCATATTTTGTTAATTTTTTATCTTGTGACAATACAAAATACAAACATTTTCAATGAGTCACGAAATGAAAACAATACAAGGCAAATTTAGGTGGTTGCCCTTTACACAGAGTCGTACCACTTCAGGTTATGTCCCCTTGTATTAATATAATGAAGCAAACATATTACGACTATATTCAGGTTGTTTTCCAGAAGTTTAAACTGGCGATTCAAGCAAAGTTCTATATCGGGGGTTTGCAGTGAAATTTTGTCTACCATACAGCGGTGAGACTGACGAATGTCTCATATTTATTCAACTGATAATGTCTCATATTTATTCAACTGATAATGTCTCATATTTGTTGGATTGGCGAATGTCTCATATTTGTTGAATTGGCGAATGTCTCATATTTGTTGGACTGATGAATGTCTCGTATTTGTTGGACTGATGAATGTCTATGGTTATTTTGCATATTTAATTATCACTGCCCATTTTTTTTCAGCCTTTTGCAAGATAGGTGTTGGCATCTGTTATGATATACGGTTTGCCGAGTTGGCCATGGCGTATGCCAAGGGAGGTAAGCATTTAATGGTTTATTTCAAGATATGTAAGAATTTCCCGACATTGTTCCACAGAACAGCTCTATAAAAGTCACAGCAATATACCATGCAACAGCTCTCATTGTGCTATCATCATCTTGTGAAATTGGACCCTAAATCAATACTTAGTTCCAAGCTAATAATAAATGGTTATATTCCAGTGCATATTTTGTGGCTTCTTTGAAGTTGGACATATTATCACACCAAGAAATGTCGCAAATACATATTCATTAACTTGTATTCTTTATCAGGGTTGTGTTCAGGCTGTACTACATTTCACTAAGTGCTATTACGTAGTGCTACATTCACTGCAGTAGTGGGCCTCGTAGTGTTTTCAGGGATGAGAGAATTTTCCGTGGAATTAAAGGGTCTGGAGCCAACCTCGTAAACCTGGCCGTGACCTGTGACCCCTGAATTCCGGCTCTTTCAGCTGAAAACACAATTTACCATTCTCATCCCTATGGTTTATAGAAAAACCAAGAGCATAAAATTATTGGATTGTACGCACTCACAAACTGATTTGCTACGATTTTGCTTTGAAATCATAGTGAAATGTGGTGCAGCATAAACACAGATCTGGGACATGTTCCACAGAACAATTGTAGCCGGGTGTGATATAAGATGCTCCTACTGGTCTCGGCCAGGGGGGTTACCCCTTTGGCTCAGTCGGTAGAGCGTTGGACTCACAATCCAGCAACTCGGGTTCGAATCCCAGGATCGGC